>OX463852.1:12052896-12267896 GCA_949825065.1 Odontocerum albicorne | reverse complement strand
GATTTTAAGGATTTCATATATTTTTACACTGAATTATTATGTCGTATATTTTAATGCAATCATTTTTTTTGCGACATCCCATCATTCTGATTTGGTGGACATGTTCTTTTTTTAATATTACCTCCTCATGTTCCTAGTAAAAATGCGCGGAAGCACATGATCTAACGGCTGCAGTCGCCATTTTCCTATCATTTCATACAGTTTATGTTATTTTTTGTAATATTTTTCATCATTCGGTAAGTGTAGGTTCGGTTTACGAGTAACAGTACTCTTGGCCAGAGTTAGAGACAGCTAAACGGTGTTTTTTTAATTTTTCTTTTATTATAATTATGATGCATTGTGAAGTTTATGATTTTATAGTGTCGAATAACACTCTTGAAAAGTGATAGGCAAAGAGAAATATAAGTTTTATTTTATTACGAGTTGTTTTATACATGGGAACTAATTGACAAAAAATTTAAACTATAGAAACACATACAAGTTTTGTTTTTTTTTTATTTTCTTTTTGTCAGCTGTCGAAAGCTTTAAATCGTTAGTTTTATAATACTAGATTAACGGTACGTAGCATTTCATAAAATTAATCAAAGTTTACATCTATTTCTTTAAATAACAAAGCTAAGGGTAGTTTTACATCATTATTTAGGTAACTCAAAGACCAAGAAAGGATACTAAGCTTCGAAAACTGACTAATGCGAAAGACATATGCGAAACAGATTGCAAAAATTGAGATTCAATGAAAAAATAAAAATGTTACTAGACAACCACTAATTAATTTCCAGCAACAGGTCACGAAGGTTTGCATGGATATGTTATGTGATCTGATTTCAGTTGACACAGTTAACAAAGACGAAACAAACCCAATGAGACGGAAGAAGGCTTCTTGTCAGGCTGAGCAGAGGATTTTATATGACGTGCAGCAGGGTCTGCTAAGACGATAGTCAACAATAATATGTTAGTATCATATTTGATGTATGGAAGTGAAACGTTGACTTGGAAAATGATTGAAAATAACCGAAAAAATGCTGTAGAAATACGTTCACAATAATATATGACAGAATACGCGATGAAATTATTCGAGATGAATATGATTTTAAGTGTGGTATATTGAGAAAGATGAAAAAGAACACTCTGAGATGGTTTGAACATGGTGAACGAATGAATTAAGAAATAATAATATAAACAAATGTATAGTGCAAATGTGAGCAGAAGACGTTATAGAGGAAGACCAAGAAAATAAATTGGATAAAGTGAATAATATTTTGAAAGAAAATGTAGAAAGTCAGATATGTCGTCGAAGTTGTTTGAGAAGGTGTATGAACGTAGAAGAGGTGAAGAATATGTGCCGAGCGATATGAAAGTCTGGCGCTCTATCTTTTCTGCCTACCCCAAGGTACGTGGCGTGATGGTGTATATATATATATATATATATATGAGACACGACCGACCGATCGGCTTGGAGAAAAATCATCCAGGTGGCTAAAGCTCTTCAGGAGTTGCATGATGATCTGGCGATATTCCTACTAAAGGTTTTTCAAGGTTGCTTTAACTGTCCCGCGTTTTCTAAAAGCACTAAGTTTATATGTACCTAATAAATATAGTCGTGCAAGGAATCACCCTCTTTTCTATATACCAACTTATAGAATGAATATCATGGCTAAATACTCAGTCACGCGTGGTATACAGATATTGAACCAACTGAATGACACTTTGGATATATTCTCGGTACCGCCTAGCAGTATGAGAAGAATCCTCGCTGATATTCTTCCTAACAAATAAGTTAACTTTAGAAGCAGATCCTCTTTGTGTAACAGGAGAAATCCGTGTAAAGTGGATAAAAAAAATGTAGATTTGATAGGTTTTGTAGATGACCTGAGGTAACAGTTTGAGAATATGTGTTCATCGCATGGTCATCTTTATACGTGTTTGACTGCTGGTGCAGTATTTCATTTATGTTTTGTAAATTACAATTGCACCTGTGTTAAGCTTATGTTTAAATACTTTGATGAAATTTTCATCTACATTTAGCTTATCAAACAATTGAAAAAACAGTGACCGCAAAGAAAAAAAACATGTCCGTAATTAGTTCTTATTAATGTTCATGTTGAAACTTCATTGCTGCGTTTGTTGATTGTATGAATTTATTTCTTTTATAGTTATTTAGTCTAATTTATTGTAAATAAATATATAAATCACACTGTAATATGTTATGCGTAGTAATGACGTTTAAAATATCTCATATGTTTGCTCAGTTCACCAATAAATATTTTTTTTAAATCCCGTTTTGCAAACGGTATTCTTCTGTTATCAATACAATTTTTTTTATGAATAGCTTTTAACTTACTCATCACAACAAGATATAAATTAATTGTATAAAAGTTTTCTAATTTGTTGATGCCTCTCGTAAGTTACCTTGAAAGGAGTGCCTCTTTTTATCTTCTACTGAGCTCTTTATAGTTTTTTTTGTATTCTTGTGTAGGCTTTAATTAACTTACACGAACAATCATAAGATGGGAACACTAACTGAATAAGCTCTAAAGGGATTTCTAAAATATCTTTCAAACGTTATTTAAGAGAAGATTTTTTCTTTTAGAGATAGGAATGATATTATTTATATGTTTTTTTTAATATGAGTTTTTTTTAATCAGAATTTTATTTAATATTTTCCTGTTTACATATTGGTATTAAAATAATAATTTACTTCAATTAATATAAATAAAACTCGTATATAAAAAAATTATCGAAACTTTCTTTCTTTTCTTTTGAAAATATACTAACAATGATCTACTAAATAATTATGATTTTGGAATTTCTACACTTTTTTATTATAGAAATATATAGTTCGATATTAATGACTTCGCTATTGTAAGTCGAAACGATTGTAAATCTAATTATTTCATTTAAAAAACAATTATAAACATAAATATATAATTCTATTTACAGCATACCCACTAAGAGAATAAACAATTGTATTAGCATTACCTTTTATTATATTACGCTTTTGCTGTATAAATCAAAACTTTGTGAGTTTATTTTCATGTGTCAATATATTCTAATCAACTTAAAAACCGTCAAACAAGCCCTAAGTAAAAAAATCAGAATTAAACCCTTTTTAAAAATATCTGAATACCAATGGAAAACAAACCCGTAACCACCGTGTTTGAAGTCAGGCCACTAGACCACGAAGGTTGTTTAAACTGAGAAGAAAATATATTTTATTTTAATTTACATTCACTAATCATAATGAATCATTTGACCCACATAATTTTTTTAATCTGAAAAATTATAAAATGTGTCTCAAAAACGAGACATTCCCTTTAAAGCTGTGGCACGAACTGAAACGGAAAAAATCTCCTCTTCATAAAAACAATTCATTACGAGCAAGAGAATCAGGCGTCAAAACATTCCGCTGTGCGAAAACTTCACCGCCAAAATATCGCCGGGCGATAAAATTAAATGCTCAAATCTTATAAAAATTCAAGGGAGGAAAGCGGAGAAACGTCGGAGAATAAAAATCTATTAAGTTCACCGCACCATCTCACCAGCTAAGTGAGGTTAATTAAAAGGGAAAACACTTCTTCTTTCTTTGCTGGCTGGAAACGTTGTCGTTACTAGCCCCATCTCCTACAACCCACCCCTAACGAGGGGGCCAGGAGGCGCTTAAACTGGGGAGGTAACTTTGTTTAAATACGGAAAAAGTGAAGGCGATGAAATATTCCAGAGGAAAGTTATAAGGAAGAATAAAAGCGCCAAATTTTACTAGAATCGTGCCAGATTTATCAATGAACGCTTTTTTATGCCTTGTTGATTGTTATGTTTTGCGAATTCATTCCGGAAACAGTTATTATTCTGCCATTTTTATTGTAATAAGGATGAGCTTTATTGTTACTTGAATGAATGAAATCTTTAATTTTTGAATGATTGTCTGGTTTTAAAACGTAGGGCTTATTTTTAGAAATGTAAATTTACATACAAACCCTTAACATGTTTCTTGTTAAAATATTGATTTCGAAAAGTTGGTATCAAAATATAGTATGATAGTTTTTTTGCAATGATTACAAGTGCGTATAGAAATAATGTCATTTTATTTATTTAAATAAGAAATCCTTAAGATCTTCGAATTTGTTGTTTTTAAATCAATTCAGCTTAAATAATCTAAAATAAGTACTAATTGTAAATTGAATTAAAAAGATTTTTACTTAAAATTTTTGAAATAACATAAAATGAAAACAATTTATCTAAGTGTTCCACTGTTTATTTGCTCTTTATTATTATCCATACACATGTTTCTACCCCTTGTTTACAGTGACGTGACGAAATGATTTTCTAGGCAATGCCTGAAGAACGTCTCAGTCACTTAAAGTTTAGTTTTAATCTAAAAAAAATCGTATTCACAAAAATTATTCAACGCTTCTATGCATTTAAAAAAAATGTGCCTCATTTAAATGAAGGGGGTTGAAATAAAAGAGGTGTTTTTAAATTGAATACATTTGAATATTTTTTTCAATTGTATTTCTTTAAAAAATCTTCATAATTTACTTGAATTTCTATTTTGAGATGAACACTTCTTATTTGCAATTTATAAATAAAAGAACTAATCCATAATTTGCATTTCAAAAATTTAAACCTTCAGTAGACACAAATAACTTTAATTGTAGAAATAATTGCATACATATAAAAAATTATAATTGAACAAAATAATTACATTATTACAGTCTGTTTTGCATGGGATTCGCATGCTTTTATTAAATCGAAATTGATATATTTTGATAATTTCAGACATACTCCGCGAAAATATTTACTTAAAATTTGTACTGAATTGATAAAATTTGAATATTTTTCAATTTACATCACTTAAGCAAAAGTTTTCGTTACAAATTCGCATCTTCACTTTGGCCTAGTAAAAGAAAAGTGTTCTTCGTTTTTTGCATATTCCTGCCATTGAAACAAACTTTAAGTGGAGTAAAAATGAATGATACCTCTACGTCATAAAAATGGAAATTCTTGGAAACTTTTAGTTCGTTCTATCGGACGCTAGAATGCACTGCATGGCGTCGCGACGCCCGTTTGTCTGAAGAGAAACGTCTTAACGCCATTTAGCGAAGACACCAACCTTTCGTCCCAGCTTTCGTAAAAAGAGAACACCCAAGTTGGATAAAATATATTGAATATGAAAAGATGCCAAGAGATATTAAGTTTAATATAGGAGACAGCTTTTATCTTATAAGTGTTATAAATATATAAACAATTTCAAAGCATAATGAAATTCAAAATTATCTGGTGCACAATTAATTCATAAAAAATACTAATGGAAGGAAATACTTTGCAAACTTTTTTGTATTATATTTACAGTTACTAAAATATATGTATTATTTTTCGTGGTCAATTCCTCATGGCTCAAGGTTGTGATCTTTCCTCTCAACCTACGCATGAGGAAACTCCACCTTCCCCTACTTTAAATCTATCCGAATACTTTGCCATGGAGAATCCTGTTTCATTTGTTACTTGGTTAGTCCATAAAGTTGTTGATTGGTCTCTGCCTCGTAAATTTTCTATAATTGTGTATGCAAATTAGCATTTAAAGAAGAGTTGATATAATAATAATTAGAATCAAAATAAATACCGGCCAAAGATGATAGTTATCTAGAAATAAATAAGAAATAATAATTATTAGACACTGTATCAGCATAATAGCTTTTTCATCCCCTGTTCGGTATCCCACAGCAGAACATTTCAGAGGGTATTAGGTAATTAATGTAACCAGCTTATACTTCAAATCCATTTTCTGGCACTATTATCAAGGCACATGACAGAGGGACACATGACACGCATGACAACTGATCAAATGTTCACCATCCTTCGAGTTAAAATATATTTTGCCCAAAGGCAATATGCATATCTAGCTCCCATGGCATACAACGGGGTGATGAATTCAATAAAGTCAAAAGGGGGAAAAACATTCAGGCAGTGACTCGGAATGTGATGGTTATTACGGCAGAAGTTTGAGTGCATGGACTTGCAGGAGGGATGACTTGTAGCAAAGATTTATGCGAACTCTTGAATGTAGTGTTTTTTTGGTAATTACTAGTATGTGTAAGACATTGTGGGACATTGTAGGATGGGCTTTTTGGCGTGTCTGGAATGATAAATTATGCAGGGTTTGATTAGCGTAATACATACATATAATTGAGTCTCACAGCTTATCAAGTTGATGAGAGTTTGCAACAGGATATTATACTCGTATAATCAACAATCGAAAAAAAAACATCAACTTATTTTTGCATGTTACATATCCTCAGTAAGATACAGGCAAAATTATAGTTTACTGGGGACACGAGAAATGAAAGACAACAAACCCGAATCTATATAATTACTGTTTTTACTTTAAATTTCCTGTTGTTTTTTCATAAATTATGTAGTTATAAAAATTATTGTTATGTATAAATAAATAAATTTAGAAAGGGAGAATCTCAAAATAATTACAAAAGAGTTATGAAATCTTTCATAATGCTTTTTTATACATTTTATGGCAAAATTAAAAGAAATACTGACTTTGTTTTCTTCTATGTAAACTCTGTTGTCAGCCCTCTTTGATATATTTGTTGTCGTAACCTAAATTGTGACTTTTTATTTGGTTGTATTATATATACTTTCATTGAATACAACCTCAATGGTATTCATTACTTTGTTTGTAAATATTTTTTGAATGAAAATTATACATTTAGCTATTTTGTTTAGTTTGGGAAACGCTTAAACACAATTTAAAGACATTATGAAAGAGAAAAGAGTGAAAATAATTTACAGTACAAGGGTATGCATGATGAAGTGTATGGAGGTAGCAAAAGCGAAAAATGTATGTCAGGATAGAATAAAGTGGTGATCTAGTTCTCTCCACCTACCTCAACAGGGACAAGGCGTGATGATTTTTTTAATGAAAATTATGTAATGAAATTATACATTTAGCTATTTTGATAGTTAAGGAAGACCTAGAAAATAAAATTGAAAGGAAAGGAGATTGAAAATATGCAACAGGACATTATGCATGATGAGATGTATGGAGGTAGCAGAAGCGAAAGTTGTGTGCCAGGATAGAGTGAAGGGGGGATATATTTTCTCTGCCTACCCCAATATGGGCATGGCATGGTGGTGTTTTTTTTTAAAATTAAACCATAAAAATATACATTTAGCTGTTTTGATAGTTTTGGAAGACTTAAAGAGTTCTGAAAAAAGAATGATTCAAAATAATTTGCAATAGGAGAGTATACATAACAAGGTATATGTAGGTAGCAGAAGATGTGTGTCAGGATCTGTTTTATCTGCCTACTTCAATAGGGACAAGGCGTGATGGTGTTGATGGATTTTCACTTACATGATCTAGAGATACCATGGGGATCCATACAAAAAAATTGCAGGTTGTTTGCATAGAATTTTGTAAATTAATATTTTAAACCACAGAAAAAACCTTTCCTGTCACGCCTTGATAACTGCACATGCTAACTTCCTGCATAAGTGATTTGTCATCGCTGTCACCAATTTGTCTTCCTCACTGAGTTCCGGTAATTAAATATGTTTGATAAAAATATTTTACGGCTCCTTATTGTCATTTATTAATTTATTAAGAATATGTCCATCAAGATTTCCTCACAGAAAATTATTTTCTGTTTGATGCAATTTTCATTACTGTATTCATTGGTCATTTATATTTTTGTAGGACATTTATAATATTACACTTCTGTTGTATATAGTGCAACGAGGTAGGCATGTTACCATGTGGCCATTTTTCATTTTCCAAGTATCCAGAAATATTTTAAAAGTTCTTAAGGGAAAATCACACAGCAATCCTTTTTTTTAAATGAGTTACAACAGGAATCGACCCCGCATTATCTTGCTGGAAGAAAGGTGTCTAACTAGTTTATCTACGGAGATCCTCGGTGGTATTTTTACCTACAATAATATTAATAACGAAAGGAAAATTTAATAACAGTCGTTAAGAGAGCAGTTTCTTCTCAAGGGTGCTTTAACTCGGGATTCGAACCCTCTGTTATTGACATATTTAAAGGCGACACAAGACACCCACCTAGGATGTGACAATGAAGTCGGTTTTAGAACGCCATGGTCTTAAACTTAGAAGATGAAGCATTATTCGCATGGCAAACGAAACAAAAGAAGGAACAGTTTTGTTCACTCGATGACGAAGGTTATCGATGTTCGTGTGAAAGGAGATGGCCATGGGCTAGTTGTTTTTAGATGAGGAACCAACGGTGGACAGACACTGATGTTCAATGGTATATCCATGATTAAAGGTGATTAAGAAGATTCCCAAAAGATCATTGGATTGACAGCACTCAGAAGTTGGAGGTGGGAAGAAAGAAAATCTCTGGAAAGATTTGATCTTCTAGTGGATACACATAGCGGACAAATGTAGAAATATTTTTTTACAAGTGAAGAGGTATTTAGAATGAAAATGAATTACAGAGTTTAATAAGAAAATTGTATAAGGGATTAGATGAGAAAGATCTGATTGTGAATGGTGCGAAATCCAAAATCAAGTGAGAAAAAGTAAAAGAGATGCTTGGTGAACAATAAGAGAGCAAATTGAGGAATTCTGCTATTTTTGTAGTATTTTTTTTAGAGTTAAGAGGGATATTGAACGATGTGTAGTAATAGGAAACACATATACTTGAACCGGACAGTATCAAAATCTGTTAAGATGATAGTGGTGAACTAAATTTAAGTTTCAATTTTATGTATTAGAGTGAAACGTGGACATGGAAAAACACTAAAAATAATCAAATGAATGCTGTAGAAATGGGTGCGCTTAGAAAAACATAGCGCGCCAATGTATAATATGACAGAATACGGAATGATGTGATTATGGATAAATGTAAACTTAAGGCTAATGTGTCGAGTATGATGGAGAGAAGCACATTGAGATGGTTTGGACATGTAGAACGAACGAATGAAGAAATATTAGCAAAACAAATATGTAGTGGAAATATTAGTGGAATGCGTCATAGAGGAAAACCAAAAAAAGCACGGTTGGATCAACTGAATTATATTTTTAAAGAAGGAAATTAACGAGTAAAATGCCATAGAAATCGTAAGATATATGAAAGGTGTAAAAGAGATTATGTGCCGAGACATGAAAGTCAGACGCTCTGTCCTTTCTACCTGCCCCAACAGGGAAAAGGCATGATAGTATGGATGTTTATATTATGTCATCTTTATCTAGAAAATTTAATGGCAATTGATATCACTTTTACATAAAAACATTTTGCAATTTATTATTTTAAAGCAATTTCTTTCAATTTACCAGTTTTTGATTCCAATGTGTTATCGATATCCAAAACTGTGTCTTAAATTTAGTACCAGTGTTACTTTTTTGCTTAGCACATTACTTTATGATTTGGATTTCTAACGTATTCACTGTCAGGACAGACTATTTTCGTTAGAATTTATTGATGAACTGGTGTATAAATGCTAACAAAAAACCCTGGAGCAATCTTGCGGTAACAAGTGTTATACTCGTAAGTCCTTGGATATTTTTTTATATAGACGATCTTAAATAAATCATTCTTTCCATTGGTATACAATTCATTTTGTTTTCGGCAAGAATATATATTTCAACGCAAGTATTTTTTCTTACATAACGGATCCCCACGCATGCGTTGGTTTCAGCAAGGGAATTAACTGTTTCCGGCCGAGCATTTAAATATTGCCCTATGTGACGTTACCCAAGAATATATTCTCTCCAAAATGTGGTCCAAATTTTTTTGACTATATCTTAGACCCAGCATCCTGTTTTACAGTTAGGCGGGGGTAGTTGGCAGGGCCAGGTTTGAGGGATGACTTTTTTCTAATACTTAAGTAAGATTTCGTCTAGATAGAGTGTTACTTTTTCGATAAAAAATATTTGAATACTTGTACATTTATTTTTCATACACAAACTTGTAAAAGAAAGAAATATTTTGATTTAATTTGTGAATTTTAATTAATTATGACACAAATGTTTTAATTTATTGTTGAGACTTTAATGCTATTGAACTTATGTTAGTATTATAAAGTAATTGAAGAAAAACCATTGTGGTTTAATGTATGAAAATGTTTATATAATTTATTTATGAATATTAAAATTACAATAAAAAATAAATGATAAATCAAAAAAGCAAATTAAAAATTACTCATAAATTTTATCAATAGTTTTTTTTAATATTTAGTTTATGATAATAAAACGCTACATTATATTTTCTTATATTTTATTTTGATATGAAAACAAAGATATGGGCTATGAAATATGCAACGAATGAATTTATAAAATTGTTCACTATATCCACAAAATGTTAGATTTTGTATTGTTGTATACTTTATTCAGCAGTTCACCTTTCCATCAAAACTTTTTAATTACTAAATGTTACATACATAACATCACGCCGTTTCGCTGTCTGGCCAGACAAAGAAAACAGAGCACCAGGCTTTTTATATGAGACACATATATTTCGCCTCTTCCACATTCATACATCTTCTCAATATATACAATCTCTCTGATATTTAATATTTCCTTCTTACAAAATATCGTTTACTCGATCTTCAAATAAAACGTTTTCTTCCCACGTTTACACTAAATATTTGTTTTGTTAGTTTTACTTTATCCATTCGTTATACATGCCCATATAATTTCAGTGTTCGTTTTCATCTCACTTTTTGCATGAGCCTAAAGTTCACATTAATCCTTAATAAATCATTCTGCATTATGTTGTAAATTATCATTTCATGTATCCTCCGTGCACGCATTTCGGCTACTGTTAGTCTTTTTCCATGTCCACGTTTATCTTCCATAAATCAAAGTTAATACCAAAATACTATTGTGGACCAAATATTAAACTATTTATTACTGTTCAAGTTGAGTGCATTGTAAATGTTTTCTTGTGGATAGTAAATGCAAAAAAAAAAAATAAAAGAATTATTATTGGACATATAAATATTAAACCACCCATTTTGAAATGAGTGAGGAAAAATAATACTTTGTTTTTTTTTTCAATTTAATTTAATCATGAAATATCCTTTTCACTCGCATGATATTTTTTAGTAACCAGTATTGAGATATGCTTATTTTGATATTTTAAAAAATTTGGCTTTGATATTTTCGTATCCAGTTTTTCGGACAATTATCTTTCAACGAAGGCCATAATTTCCCTATGATGAGCCCTGTGGTAAGGTGATTGACCCCACCTTCGCCCTGCATCCTGGGACCCAAGTGTGGGTCCAAGGAGTGGCGTGACGAGGCGACATTAAATGTCACAAATTTTGTGGCTTGTGGCCGCTCTTTCCTATTGAACTGGGCTTGGTTATAACTAATTACAGGATGTTTTTCTATTCTCATAAATATATTATAACTGTTCTGAATCGATATAAAATAATATTTTATTGTGCAAATTGCAAACCAGTTCACCTATTTTTTTTCTTGCAAAATTTAGTTTATTCTCTTTTTAAAATGAGCGTATTATCAAAAAAGATCACTGCAAAAGAATCTTTTGTCTTATTAAAAAAATCGATTTTAACTTTGTGGAACTTCGTTTTAGCATATATTATTAAAATTACATTGCTATTCCACTAATTACATTAATCCCCGAACGCGTATTCCTCCTCGTACCACGAGGCTCTCTTCAGACCTAATAATTCTGGTTTGTGATAAAAGCAATGTTTAAGCTCCAAAGGTGCCATGTTTCAGAAAGTAATAACTTTACAACTATAGTATTATTCAAACTTTTTTATAACTAAGTTTATTTATTTTAGACGTTTATTAATTCAAATTCACCCTTGATTCTAGATATGAGTTAAAAGCAATTAATAGAAAATATTCAATTGTTTATATTATAAAAATCTTCCGTATGGTTTTTTGGTTCACTTACGTGATAATGCAAATTATTAAAGAGTTGTCTTGTGATGAATAAATGGGATCTTATCGATGATCAATTAATAAACCAGGATCATTGTTCTTGTAGAAAGCCTCGTGATAGGAGGTACGTGTAACGGCGATTCATGTAAATAGTGGAATAAGAAAATATTTTATAATGAAAAAATCGAAAGTTTCTATTTAGAGAAGTTCTCCATTAATCAAAAATAAAATCTGTTAAATATCACTAAATGAGTTAAATGATAGTGGCCAGATACATATTGGAAAGAAATACTGGGTAATGAGTTTGTTTATGTTCCGAAAAACTAAAAAATATATGTTTTATGGCAGTTATTTAATTTTACAGTAGACATTTAAACCCCCTCCTGTTAAGTAGCTACAGCTGAGATTAACAACGAGATTAATTACGATTAATGTAGTTTGCGCCAGGATTTGCGTTTCCTTCTACACATATGATCGTTCAAAAGCTAGTGGTTTCTAACATGTCAAGATAGTCGGCTCCTGTTGAGTTCTAATGTCAGTTTTAATACACAGATTATAAAATATTTTGCTATATAAGCTTGGTAAGCAATGTATTGAGTATAGTGTGACAATGCTATTATTAAAGCGAAACAGGTCTGTCACTTTCATTTAAGTTTAGCATGATGATTTTTTCCCCGTTTAAGTGTTAAATTATTGTGTTTAAAAATTGAGTTCTACAATATAAATACCAAATCAATTAATACCAACAACATTTATTTTGCATATTTTAAATATCGAATAAACACATTTTTCTGGATTGTTTTAAATATCGAATAAATAAATTTATTTGGTTATTTTAAATATCGAATAAACACATTTGTCTGGATTATTTTAAATATCGAATAAAAATAATTATTTGGTTATTTTAAATATCGAATAAACACCCCCAAATTCTGTACATGCACAATATTTAATGAGCGAAATGAGTATTTCATAGTTAAATTCCGTCCTAATAAAATTATGTTTCACACAATGTGGCTGGATTTTTCAATTAGTTGTACAGTTAAAATGTGAGTTGAATCTTTTTTGTGTATTAACGTTTGCAAATCAGCAACCTGCAATCTAGCTATTCAACAATATATTCGAAGGAAAACTAGATGGAATGCCAAAGTTACGAACAACCTGTCTGTACAAGCATTATAAATTAACAAATATATTTTTTCGACTTAATTTCCTGATAGGGTACGGATGATAATTTTTATCTATATACGTATATATTTATTATATCCATGCAATTGTGAAATAAACAGTTTTGTGTTTAGATACATGGTAAATTAAACAGATATATTCGAGTGTTTTTAAACAACTTTTATTGTTAACATTTCATGACAACAAAGAATTCCTTGGAAAACATAAATGTTCGGAGTTGTATTTAGATTTATAATTTTTTTCATGACATTATATACCTTAAAATGGACCGAAGAACATCTAGTTATGTCCTCTGTATTTAGATCAGGGAGTGAGTTACAACTTTCATTATTAACATTTCATAACAACAAATAATTCCTTGGAAAACATAGATATTCAGCGTTGTATTTAGATGTATAATTTTTTTCATGATATTTTACACCTTAAAATGGACCGAAGAACATCTAGTTATGTCCTCTGTATTTAGATCAGGGAGTGAGTTATATTTAGAATCACAAAATAGGACTTGAGTTATCTTGGAGGGGACTGAGCTTACTGACACGCTCAAATCTGCTTATTGACCCTGGGCGATAAAAGATTGTCTGGAATGGAACAACGAATCTTACATCTAATCTTAGATTCAATATTAGATAGAAAATAATTATATGACATTATACTGTGTAACACTTTTGCTGTATTTAGTAGAAACTTTGCTGGTTTATTGTCATGGATAAATTTATTTTAACCAACATAAAATATATTAAAAAGGCCTTTAGAGAAAACCAGACTGAAACTCGTTTTAGAATAATTTGGATTCCCATATCCTCCAAATTCCAGACAAGCATTTTACCAACTAGGGAGATATAGCATTTTACCAATTGAAGGAGGAATCACGATATTTTACCAACTAGGGAGATATAGCATTTTACCAATGAGAGGAGGAATCACGATATTTTACCAACTAGGGAGATATAGCATTTTACCAATGAGAGGAGGAATCACGATATTTTACCAACTAGGGAGATATAGCATTTTACCAATGAGAGGAGGAATCACGATATTTTACCAACTAGGGAGATATAGCATTTTACCAATGAGAGGAGGAATCACGATATTTTACCAACTAGGGAGATATAGCATTTTACCAATGAGAGGAGGAATCACGATATTTTTTTTGTTTTTTTATTCATCTTTAACTCTTTCCCCGCGGGGAGCACAAACGCCTGTGATCTGACGACAATCCAAGTTTCAAATCACAAATACTTTATGATTTGAAACTTGGATGTGACACAAAACCGGAATAAAACTTAAACTAAAATTTAAAATAATCTTTATTCTAGCGACATCTCTGAAAACCTTGTCAAATAATATATTAGTTTATGAGATATTGTTGAATAAACAGAGCGCCGAATTTTTTTGGTTTCTCAATATTTCCAGCATTAACGACCTGTCGCACGGATCGAGTCCTGCGATGAGTCTCTCTTACGTAAATAAACATTAATAAGTCTCTCTTACGTAAATAAACATTACTAGTGCTATATGCATTTGATTGGGTGAGTGTCATGAAGCATTGATTTGATCGTAGCATTCCTTTGTTTATTTTACGTAATGTTAAGTTTATCTCCTTTATTTAATGAGTCTCCTTAAGAGTAATGACTATTATTTATTATCAGAAAATTACTTAAGTGTCATGTTTACTTGGTGTTGTAATCAAATATTAGTGGTTCTAAACAAAATATGTGTTTAAACTTAGAAATTAAAAAACGCTGAAATTGTGCCACGCACAGGATTCGTGGAATTTGATTTTTAACGCGGTGAACAGGTTAAAATTCCTCTCCTCTTCAGAAATTGGTGATAATTATGACAATATTGATCCTTCAGGCAGCAGTACTGAACCAAGATATGAAACCACAGTGAAACCATCACCATAAGTTCCTCAACAAGTATACTATTCATCTTTCAGTAATTCTTCTGTCCTGAATTTTCTCCTGTAATATCAGTTGAAAGACAGATTTCTCTCTTTCTATTATTTATATGTCCAAAGTACTCGAACTTTCTACTTTTGATAGTGGGCAATACTTATCTATCTATATTATGTAAGTATTCATCCATTTTAAGACGTTATAATAGTGGATTTTGTCAATTTTGTTTTCCTTAATTACTCCAAATTTTTTTGATAAGAATATCAAACCCATGTCTGAATATTTCTATTTATATAATTTCTAACTTTTTAATTAAAACATACCATCACGCCGTTTCCCTGCTAAGGTAGACATATACAACAGAACCCTAGACTTTCCTATCACGACGAAGATATTTCGCCTCTTCCACAACCATACAACTACTCATACAACTCCTCCGATTTTTCTTATTTCTGTCAAAATATCATAACTTGATCCAACCATACTTTCGTTGATCTTCTTTTACCATGCCTTCCACTCACATTTCCCTGTATCTCTGTTTCGTTAGTCTTTCTTCATTCTATTATTTATAGTTAAGTCATTAACGTTGTGGAGGTTCAAAGACATGGTAATTTGTTTTATCAAACACTGTTTATTCCACTTTTTGCAATGGTATAATCCTACCGGTTTCAAGGCTTTCACCTCATCATCAGTGAAGTAATACTGAATTCTGTTCGAACTGGTACCGACATACACGCTTCTAACGGTTCATCCGGATGAACATCTGCTAAACACGTATATCCCAAGAATCTCGCTGCTGCTCGCTAGATTGTCTCCTCCCTCCCCCTCACCACAGTCTCCAACCCGAATGTTTTCCGTTAGAAGCGTGTATGTCGGTACCAATTCGAACAGAATTCAGTCTTGTTGTGCTCCCCTGATAATGAGGTAAAAGCCTTGAAACCGGTAGGGTTATACCGTTACAAAAAGTGGAATAAACAGTGTTCATAAAACAAATTACAATTTTTTAATTGATTCGTTGCACGTGCCCAAACTATCTCTTCATCTTATATAACACATCAGCCTTTATTTCACATTCCTCCCTAATCACTTCATTCCGTATACTTTCATACATTGTCCCCCCATGTAGTCTTTTCGGTACATTTGATTCTTTTTCCACGACCAAGTTTCACTCCCATACATCAAAGTTGGTACTAAAATACTGTTATGGATTAGTATCTTGGCAGATTTTGATAATGTCCAATTCGAATATAAATGTTTTATTACTCCGTTGACTTACTATACACTCGCTACACGCCGTTCAATGTCTCTCGTAACTCTTTCATCAAATAAGAGAATTCCTTAACTTGCTCCAATCTTTCATTGTTCACCACTATATCGCATTAACTTTTTTCCTTTCGCACTTTTCTATCACTTGAAAAAATAAACTGTACCAAAAACTGTTGACATCAAAATTTAATCCGTTTTTGAATATTTCTATTCGTACATTTTAAGACTTTTTTATACCGAATTGAAAACAAACTATAACTCAATTTAGGGCAAACAATAAGTGCATGGAATTTTTTCATGACTTTATCCCTGCTGTTAAACACGACCCAGTCAAGTGGTTGAAGATTATGTCTTCAGAAGGTCAGACGTAATGTCTCAAACTTTTAAGTTAACTTCGTAGACGTCTTTTTTGTGAAAAAATGTCCTCGAAACTTTCCGAGAGTATGTTTCAACCTTTAAAACTTGAAGCGAGATAGATTGTTGAGTTTATAATGTAATAAAGTATTTTTAAGAAACCTTAAAAGAAACAAAACTTAAATGATAGTAGCTTTGCGAATGTGTTAATTTTTACGAAGAATTTTAAATATTTTATTTCTGAAATGAATTACAGAAAATATCTTAAAAGTGGAGAATTTCAAGAGAGCTAAAGCTGACTGGTCAAAATAAATACTGAGGTTAGCCTTAAGATTATCAAAAAAAAACTTGAACGCATTAAAAATGGAAGATAGGCGTAGAATGATTGGAACCACAATGCATGGCAGTGAATGGAAAGAATATTTTAGAAAAAGGAGCATTTAGATATTTGGTCACATAGAAAGTATGAATAATGAACGATTTATAGTCCAATGTAATTTAAATGATTATATAATGTACTTTAAAAAAATATATTATTTAGCAAAATTTATAAAACACTCTTAATCGTGTGAGTTTCGGTAATAAAAAAGTTTTTAATAAATGAATATAATTAAATTGAACTTCAGTTCAAATAACAAAAACAATATTGTATTTGGATTTAAAAATTACTTTTAGATTGACAAACATAATGCCTGTTTTTTCGTTTGTTAAATTTATATAAATATTTTCATTGTATTTCTATATTTGTGTCCTTAAATCTATTTTTTTTAACTGGCCGAACAACAAATTAGTATTGAAAAAAACTTAGGTGGTGAAAAATTAAAAAAGAAAAAGTACGCTGTAAAATTGTGGACATGGAAAGACGTCAGTTCAACTTGGGGTGGGACATGGTGATAAAGATATGCGTTGCAGGATGAAATGGACCAAAATATCTCAAGCACTCACTGTGTTGCATCTGCCTGCACTGGGTTTTAAAATTCGATTACAGGAACTTCGGATGTGCATTTTACCATTTTTATTTAAGGGATTTTTGTCTTAACAAACTACTTGTACATAAGTGTACATATGAAAAAAGGATCAACATTATTTATTTATTTATTTAGCCACTGTATACAAATAGCGAGTTTGTTGCCTAAGCGAGTTGAACCGCGTTTGAGGAGAGTCAGCTCTTTGAACGGCTCTACATAAAGTGTATTTTTATTATTATTATGGATGGGATGTTAAACCTTATTGAAAAAAAAATTAAAACATATCAGTTTATTAAAAGCTGAATGAAAAAAAATCAATAAAAAATATTTGCAAATGTCACTAAGATTGGGAAAAGAGAAAAAATATATGAAAATATAAGAAAATCGGAACTATGGAGACACACATCTTGTCATTCGAGATAAAGCCAATATTTTTTTAAATAGTGTTTGAAGTAAGCCAATGAAGGTGCAAATCTTTTTAACAGGGCCATTCAGTTGCCCTGCTTCCATCCACAATTTTTCTAGGGACGAATTAGGTTCTCTTAAAGGGTCTGCATATTTGTAATATCTGCGGTAAGGAGTGCGCATCTAAGATTAGGCTGTTTTCTCACAGAAGATCACATGATCGATGTGGAAGAGCAGCTCTAGATTGACGTTGGAGTGGCGAGGGGATCCTCGACTACAAGACCCAGCAACGACGACGAGCCAGTGAGTAGTAATTAGGAGGTCCTGTAGTTTAGAACCACCTATGGCGAGTTTATGGATTTTTTCTGTTACTTAGATATACTGAATATACATTTTAAGATGGGATCAAAATTTTATTTCCCAGAGAATTTAGTTTTAAGCTGAGGAATTCTGCTATTTGGGTAGCATTTTCTCAGAAGGTAGAAAAGTTAAGATGAATATCGAATGATGTGTAGTGTTCGGAAAAAAAATCAATAGGGCACTACAACATATAATCTTGAATCGGGCAAAATTTGGTAAGATCATAGTCCGCAGTAGTATTTTTGTGCCAAGTTGCCGAATCAATGCTGTAAAACTACGTGCATTGAGTAGAATACACGGGGGGACAATTTTGACTGAATACGGAATAAAGTGCTTAGGGATGAATGTGAAACTAAAGCTGATGTGTTGAGTACGATTAAAAAGAGCAGTCTAAGATAGTTTGAGTATGAAGAAGAAATGAATAAAAACTTACAAAACAAATATACAATGTATGACATAACAGAATGACAGATCAAAGATGGATATGAATTTAAAGCCGGTGCAATAAGTAATATCAAGAAGAGTACTCTGGGATGGTCTGTACCCGTAGAGCGAATAAATGAAGAAAGATTTACAAATATGAATGAAAGGCGTGGTAGAAGAAGTCTAAGGAAAGTATGGTTAGATTAAGTGAATAATATTTTGAATAAAGGAAACGTAGAAATAATCAGAGAAATCGTAGAAATATAATTAGAAGATGTGTGGATGTAGAAGTGGTCGAAGGATGTGTGTCAAGATAGGAAAATCTGGCGATCTGTCCTCTCTTCTTACCCTGACCGGGAAATGCGTGATGATGTGTATTACTGTATATTTTTACATCTCAACCTGCGATAAAAAAATAAAGTGTATTTTACACATGTTATTTATCAAGCATGTGCTTATCGAACTAATTTTCAAGGTTAACGCGTCGGTGTCCCCAAAAACGTTGAAAAATAAATATGCTGAACGCCTGCACGGAGTGGATGGCAGTATAGCAGTAAAGGGAGTGTAGTAAGACAAGAACAGGGAGTATTTTGGTGCTGCCTAAAATAGACTTACACTTTCCACCATAGCACTTAACTTCATCAACAAGTTTGATAAAAACTTGACCAAAGGATTTAATATATTACTAGAAAACCTTTTATGGCATTGAAAAAACAACGAGATGTTCAATTCACGTCAAATGAACACTTCGTCGGCAGCTGTGGTCTAACAGTTAACATTCAAGCTGAGGAAGCGGGCGCCCCAGATTCGATTCCTGATAGTTTCACTACCTGACTGATTTTACTCTTAGACCGTTTGGCATTTGAATTTATGTTTTTTCTGTAGTTTATATGCTGCTTATCATAAACTCTCGTAGCGCTATTAAGTAACACAAAATAACGTTATGTAAAAAATATCTGGCTGACGGAAGGTTGCAGTAGACTAAACCTGCCGATCGTCTTGAAACATTGATGTCCGTGGAATCTGAACTTTGGGTTTGGCTTGTCAAGAATGTGTAGTTGCTGAAATGCAACCGCTTGCATAAAATAAACGAACATAAGGATAAGCGTCTTCCATCTGCAGGATGGCTGTCAATCATAGTCGATCATGAAAGATTGTCTATCGTATCGTAAACGAGGACTTGATATAAAACCAATTTGAACTCGTAAGAGTATTCAATGGTTTATGTTTGAGTTTCTTAATTATAATCTTTATTTTCACTTTCTCATCAAGTTTCACTGTCTTATCAAGTTATGGTGCAGGAAATTCTCAAAAGAAAGTAGAGTATTTTAAAATTATTAACAATATTATTTAAAGTAACCTTCACCCATGCCCCACTCCGTCGGCGTAAGCATATCGCATGCATTCATTACAGGATTATTATATATGTATTTTCTCGTATTTCGTTCGACTCGTGACTAAAGATTGCTATCACCCCAGTTAAATGTATAATCCTGAACAAAGAGACCGAAAAAAAGGAATAATTTGAAAACTTAAATAGAACTATGCCACCTGCAGCAAAAATGTAGGCAAATGTATTGAGTGTAGGCAAAGTATAATGAAAGAATCAGAAATGTAGGCAAAGTATAATGAAAGAATCAGAAAAAATTATATCACTCAAGGGAAATATAATTAGTTGATGTTTGAACCACGACAATGACGGCACGAGTATGTTAGTTGGCAACTGGTTCCAGAGCTTAATACCACGAACAGTAAAGAATAACATAAAAAATTAAGAGCGGTGAACTTTGTCAGCACCACATCTCAAAAACATAAATAATCCTTACTTACTTGGCTTATAGTGTCTAAGTTTAAGCATTGTATACAATTGGATTTAACATGTCTATGTAAGTTTAATGAAAAAAAAAAGTTTCAACACCGCACATGAAAATGTATTCATTTATTGAAAATATTTCACTTAGGTGCCCTTTACAAACCATAACAACGTTGGAAAACTAAAAGTATAAAATATGAACAACTAAAAAAGTTTCACACAATTCAGAACATTTGAAATCAATAATGCATACTATAACAACAATGAATGAAAAAAAATCTCAAATGTAATCAACGAAAATAAAACTTCAATTAATTTTTTTTAAAAAACCCCCAGTTAACATGGATAACACCCGAGCCGAAATCTTATTTTTTTTGCTTCGTATATAATATCTCTTTGATTGATACGTGGAAAATGTTCTATACGATCTGAATGTAAAAAAACAGACTCCGACACGTTTTAGTCACCATCGGGATTTGAATCTGACCCCCATTTTGAAGATGAGAGAATCAAAAGGTTACGTAGATTTATTTTTGTTTAGTTAAGTGCGACCTCTTGTTCGTCCTTACTAAATTAAATGTATTAAGTATATATTCAAATAAAAATACTTAAATCGAAATGGAAGAATATTATTTGGCGGAAAAATTAACAAACAATAAAAATATTATACAATAATTAAAAAAATATATATGTCTTTGAGAATTTATCACGTTTAGAATTTCTTTAAAACTGGTCTAAAACTATCAAACCGTCTAGCGTGGTTAATATTATTTACTGCCCGATTATTAAGGCTTTTATTGTTTATTAAAATATTGAAACATTTTTTTGCCAGCGTAAATTTTCAATTAGATAGACTAATGCCACACCTTGGACACGTAAAATATTTTAAGAATAAAAGAAGAATGGTCTACCTCTGAATGAATATGCTAATTTTGTGCTAAAATATAATCCAGTTATGACATTTAAAATAATCATTTGATGCATATCATTTTCCGTGAAGATTTCTCTACCTACGTCAATTGAAGAAAAAAACATGTTGAAATCGCAGTTCAGAAGAGAGACTGGGTAAGAAGATAAAACTAACTTAAAGGTATTTAAATAATGCTGTAAATTTAATGTTTAAACTTTTTGATTAATGTTTTCCACATATTTAAGTTATTTGCTACTATTTTCTCAAACTTTATTAGTTTCAGCACCTCTCTTAAGTATGATTTGATAGTATGTTCTTGTATGAATGCAAATTGAACATCGTGATTTTCTGTGATAATAAGTTTTGTTAGTTTTATTATGATGTCTGATATATAAATATTACATTAAAGAATTTCAGTTAAAAATTAGCCACGACAATTCTTTATTTTATTTTCTTCGAATAAATATTTGTCAGCCCTACATGTCAACAATATAAGAAAGCATCAAAGATTTTTTTTTAAAAGGCAGTAATAAGTTAAAAGAAATATTCATTTATTTAACACTTTTATTGCTGATACAATCTGGTGAGCTTATCGCCAAACGGCAATCTCTTCCAACCAATCGGACAAAAGTAGATGAAGCAAGTTACATGGTCGCAAAAAACATTCAAATGTTTATCCATTCCCACGAAATCCATGAACACATACGTGAGGATTGCCCCACAAACCCCACAAAGATGAGTCGATGAGTAATTTGGCGTGCAATGGGGAATTTTACTCCTTCTTCAGTAGTACATACTTAACCCGAAGGCTCGATTATTGAAGCCCAAAACAGTATTGCTCTCAGCCACGCTCTTTAATTTATTCACATCACCTATTTGGTTATCTTGGGGGTAATCCTACGAATGAATGAACTTTTTATATCAAGCAATAAGTTGTCGAAATTTATAATTAAATTCTTCGTACGCCTGACGAACGGCAGATTGAAAACAATTGGATTTATTATAAATATTATTGATTTTACCTTCAAATACATTTCGGATGCGAGCTGGTCCTTGAAATATAATTGAGAGGAACAAAAAAGTGAACGAGATAAAAACAAAGTAACAGTTCTTTTGTTGAAAGATGAGTACAGCAGACAGTTTGAGTAAAGGTGGCCTCGGATTCAAAAGTGAGGTCTTTTAATCGATTAATTGAAAATGTCACGAATTTACTAACATTTATGTACCTGCAGGTCCTCAGACGAAACCTTTAGAGATGCATCGATATTTTCTCATGGTCTACTAAATGAAAGTCATTGGGTTTTGCAATTTCATTTTCGATTCTGCGTATTAAAATAAGTTTAAATGCAGTTAAATAAATAGTTGGCATTTATCATTTATTTTTTTGTATAAATATCCAATACCTACAGTATTATTTACACTTTCGTTATGTACAATAATACTTAGTGGGTTTATTAGCATGTAACATTCTAACCCACCAGGAACAAGTTATACAGAAGGAAGCGAAACCAGACTGTAAATCTTTTTTTTTAAAACAATTGTGTACTATTTGGAATTGAATCCGCCATCCTCTATTGGCATACCGATATTTTACCAATTTAGGCTATTGTCAATTAATCTATAAATAATGTTAAGTATACGTATATCGAGGAAAATAACTGAGAGTAATATAAGTTTGATAGAAAGCTGACGGAAGAAAGAATCAACTCATAATAGCCAATTTTTATTATTATTTAAAATATCGAAAAAACACAATTTAATACTCGATATGCAAAATATCAAGTCACATAAGTTGATTTATTGTATTCTATTAATTTTTTTTGTTTGCATTACAACTTAGTGATTTTATTGCCACGTGGAAATCTTTTCCCACTTACTAAAAATATGTTAAAAGGCATTTAGTGAAAACTGAAAATCTCTGATTTTTTAATACATATACCTGAACCTGCACCCCGTTAGAAGAAAAACATACTTTGATCGTTTTGAACGAAATTTATTTAGATTCTTCTGAGTACTGAATTATCCTTGTCACTATTTAAATATTCAGCTTATTATATATATACTCGTATGTACAAAATAAACATTTATTTTAAGCAAAAAAACTAATGTATTTATAATATGCCATAAATACAAAAAAAAATATAACCAATATATTTACTTATAATAAACGGGCATGAGTAGTTTTTATACAATTAAAATTAACCAGAAAGAGATAAACAGGAAGGATTTTTTTAAAACATTTATTTCATAAAAATATTACGACCTACCAAATCCCTAGAGCACATTCCCGAAAAAAAAACATGTAATCAAGATAAATGTTTCTCAAAGTTTAATGTGGGTAAAAGGGGCGTTTACGAAGATCCATACAATGTTTTTATTCATTTCCCAAACAGTCAATACTAATATGAAGAAGCTTATCTTTTAAATTGTAATTTGTTTAGTCACTGTGCTTCCCTGATGATGAGGCGAGAACCTTGAAACTGGTAGGGTTATACCGTTATATAAAATGGAGTAAACAGTGTTTGACTAAACAAAATTCAATGCCTTTAAACTTTCGTAGTATTAACTATTAATAAATAATTAACATTAAAATTGATGGTACAAGTACACATATGTGTGATGAGTTGCCGTACATCATTTTGTGGTGGTTGTTGAGATTATGATGTAATATTTTAGGATTAAAATGTGAGTAAGGATGTGGAAGAAGAGTTAGAACATTTCTACTGTGTTTTAGTATTTCAGAAAAATATATAAAATTAATGATTAAGGAATGAACGCACTTAATCTCAAGTCTTGCCTACTGCAACCGTTCTTTATACTCAGAAAATTGAGGTTAGCATTTGTACTTCGCAGTTTGTCTTTTCATTAAAGCGGCCTAAATTTAATATGTTTTATATTAGATAATAAAAATTAAAAAAATATTCTTTAAATATGTGAATAAAACGTGCATTAATATTGTTTGTATAATATGTAAGATGAATTGACGCTTCTAATAACACAAGTTTTCTTTGTAATAATATAAATTTATATTCTATAGAAGACCTCTGCTATACCCTTACTGAATATATGAAAATATGACAGTATAATTTCATCAAACAGGGTGGGGTATTATGCCAGGGATTTAGCGATTGCTGGTCCTGTGGTGTAGAATGGTGTGCCTCTAAGTGTTAGATATATATGGATGATGTGTGCAGCTTTAGGAACGAGTACATGAAGGTAACTCTTTTTAGGAAGTCTTATCAAAGTTTGTGATTATATAATATTTGTACACTACACCTAAAGCCCAATGTGTTACCATCCAATATTGATCGATCTACAAAGGTGTCATTATAGTTTGTTTTTCCTTGAAATGTTTCCCGTTGTTTTCTTATTAAATATTTTTTTCTAAACATATGCAGATGCGCGGAAGTACCAAATCTAATGTCCGCAGCTATCACCTTCCTATCTTTTCCCTCAACAATATGTATTTATTTTGTTATTTTTTTAATATGTTAATAATGAAAGTGGGTTTGAGCCCCGAGCTGGAATACCCTTGAAGAAAGTATGTTCATTAACAACACTATATATAAATTATTATTTTATTATTATTGTCATCATGAACACCGAAAAAATATATAAAGGAAAGTGTTTAATTTTATTGAACTATAAAATCATAAAGTGTCTTTGCTTGCTTTTTCTTGTTACAAGATAAATATTTTTACTTCTTAAACATGTGGCACAGATGACCCCACATGTTCCCTATGGTAATTTCCTAGAAGAGGAATTATTTTGGTCAAGATGCTATTTTTTATGAACGACTTACATAACCATTTAAGTAACTGATGTTTTGGGATGAAGTTAACAGGTCAGTAAACTTTTAAATCTACAGTCATACCAACAATGTCACAAGAGCCATGTTACGAACAAAGAAATAAATTTCCTTTTTGTACTTAGTAATCTAATAAGTGTGTTTATTAAGAAATCTGGCATACTTGGATTGATCTAGTTTTTTTATCATCAGCCTTAAGTTATGCATCAGTTCACAGCCTTAAGTTATGCATCAGTTCACAGCCTTAAGTTCACATTCTCTAATCTAATCACTTCATTCCGTATTCTGTCTTACATTATCCCCCCATGTATTATTCTCAGTGCACGCATTTTTACAGCATTTATTCAATTCATTTCAATCTTTTTCCAGTTCCACATTTCATTTCCGTGCATTAAAGTTGATACAGAAAATAGTTGTGAACGATCATCTTAGCAGTTACAGATATTGAAATTTCCATCAGTTTTATTATTGCATTCTACGTGATATTTATCACGAATCAACGCTTTTTAATAAATATTTTTCCATAAAACATTTTCTGAACAATTTGGTATTTTTTCATTAAAACTGTTTTGACTCGAGTCAAGAATCATATAAGGATCAAAGTTGTTAAACTTATTGAAAAAAAACGAATTATAGAAAAGTTTAAAATATAGTTAGTTGTCAAGTCATTCATTTCTGAAACATAACACCAGTCTGACCATAGCATTGTTCTTTTTTATTTATTTAATTTAATTTACGATACAACAGTGTCTTTTATATACAAATGAACATATATGACAAGTTATAAAAGTACTTAAAATTATTGACAAAAAATACAAAACTTTACCTTAAACTAACGTGGGGATACAAAAAGCAGTGGTAATAATAAAAACAGTAATTACAAAATTATTGTTTAAAATTATTCAATATTAATATGTATATTTAAATTCAATAAATGTATGTATGTAACATATATCACAAAATATTACCAAATTTCACCAAGTAGACTTACGTAATTGTGGAAGACTTATTTTATAGTGGTAGTTCTTGTAACAGACTTATTTTATAATGGTAGTTTATTTAGTAGACTTATTTTATAGTGGTAGTTCTTGTAACAAACCTGGTTCATTCCACCTGAAAAGAGCCTCGAGATAGGAGGTAGACACACAGAGAATTATGTAATTAGTGGAATAAAAAAGTAATTTATTGTTTAATATTTAAATATGGAGTTTTACAAAGTTTACCCCGAAACATTTGATAAATTATTAATTTTGTCTACATTTTGTCGACGATTTTATTGCACATGTTTCTTATTTTAGAGATTTCACATTTTGGTTCATGGATGTTCCAGTTTATGTCATTTATTCACATTTTCTTCATACATTCTCTTTCACATTTTCTACAATTTCAAACCTAAATCAAATTACAAGTTTTATGTCTTTTAACTTTGAATAAAAAAAAAAGTTGAGTATAAAATACGAAAATCTACAAAGTTTAGCAGACGCCGATTATTGCTTTCAATGGCGAATACCGATTATTGCCTTAAATGACGAATACCGATTATTGCCTTGAATAGCGAACATCGATCATTGCCTTGAATGGCGAATACCGATTATTTTTGAATGGCAAATACCAATTATTACCTTGAATGGTGAATACCAATTATTCCATTAAACAGCGAATATCAGTTATTGCCTCCTTGGCTTAACTGGTAACGCGAATGTATTCCACACGGAGACACGGGTGTAGTCCTACTCCCGAATTCACAGTCCGACCTAACCACTAAATCCTAGCCACCCTTTTTACAGAAGAAATAAGCATTTTACATAAAAATTCTTACTAAATTGTCGTAGTTTCCTTAAATAAGGGAGTCATGTGGTTTCATTATCTCGCTTGAAAGTTTGATGTATATAAGGTTCGACTCGGAATACAAATCACTTAATTTTGAAGTTGAAAAAATAGTATGAAATTAAATATTTGTATTTAGTATTGGTCAAACTATCGATTCGGGCTCGTGTCTACGTGAGAGTTTAAAAAAATATTGTAACCTATCGACGTACGGTAGTATTACCAAAACTTGGGACGATGGATTGCGAGTTTAGTGCCTTCTCCAGTAGATCCTCACCCAAAGAGACGCTAAATGGAGCCGAGGAAATTATAGTTTTCCAATGTCGTCTTCCAGTCAGTTTCTTCAATAAGTCTGCACTTTCAATAACAACATGTTGAAGAGTACCATACATTATGATTGAACCGCCTTCAATAAACATGATCAAGGAATATTTATCATTTGTCACTCAAATTTTCAAAATTTTTTTTAATCATCAAAATTTCGAGAAATTTTGATCACATCATCTATACATCCAATGCGCTTTCAAAAGTGACAATGCATTAGACTGCATCCTGCATTTCCGTACAATGCATAATGTAATACGGCCGATAGAGCTCATTGTGAGGAACAACAAAGGAGATAATATGATACTTGAGACAACCCACTTCTAGAGCTTTACAATAAGATTAGCCTCTGCTATATGCTCTATCCAAGGAAGTAGACAAAATGCCCCCACAGATAACATCATGTTTTTCAAGAGCTGACGACTATTTTTATGGAATGGTCCTCGTATTTTCTTCTTTAATTGAAATATTTATTATTTCTTAATAAACCATTGCTTTTATTTAAAATTTATACTGGCATATTTTTCTTGTCAGCTTCCTTCCACATGTTTTCAATTAAGGAACATCAGATGGCCGCGCGAAGAGGGATATTGAAAAAGGAGTAGTAGCATGCAATAGAGTAAGTCTGGGCAAATATTTGACAGAAGGACCGTATTGTGAATATAACTACAAGAACTGGCCGCTAACTAAATTATTGTATCACACTTTCCAAGCAATCTAATAATGTTATGTTAGATTCAATAATTTTTCGTTCAACACCTTAAATAAATATACTTATCTGATTTTGAACAGCGAGTAGCGATAGCAAACAAGATCTAAAATGAGCTAAAAGCCATATACTTGAACCAAGCAGTGTTAAAATAGGCGAAAGTCATGTTGAAGAAGATATCATGTTTTTTAATTAATTTTGAAGCATGTCGACGATGGTTGATCCACTGAAGATTAAAATAAACAAAACTTCTAACAATTGGACGGATAAATGAAAAAAAATACCTAAACCACATTATATCTATTTTGTAGATATATAATCGAGATAACATGGAAACAATTTGTGTAGAATTGTTTTTTTAAGACGGAATTGAAATATGCGTATATTTACGTTCATTAATTCATTCGTGTGGTATCTTTCAATAAATCTGTATTTGTGATGCCGACATATTGAAGAGCGTCATTAATCGAGCCTTTTGGTTATAAATTGTTGGAATAGGCTCAAAAGTCGCGGGTCGCCGTCGTACATATTGTTAACATTACCGCACGTGAAGAGGAAACAACATGTACACACGTCTAGCAAGTACGAGTAATATTACCGATTGGAGTTTTTTTACAATACTGGAACTCTTTTTATTTATAAGTTTAAACAAAAAGTTCATAAGCAAAAAATATCCAACCCACATTTTAAACAAACCTCACGTTGTGTAGCTTTGTGTGAAATATTTTTTATCAAGATAGAATTACGCAAAACGAAACAAGTAATGGTGTACACTCTGTATTGCCAACAATAATAAAACACCAAAGCAGCATTTCTATCGAATCAAATGGAATCATATGTTTTATATGTAGATTATTCTAACATTACTCTACATAGCAAAATATATAATAGTATTATTTACCTGTTTATTGACGTTTATCCAATAATCATTTCAAGAACAGCCATTTAAACAGAAAAAAATGCAATATCTACACTTTTATAAATTATATTGTATTTTCAAATATTTTTACTGGCAAGTATCTGCCATTATAATCAACATTACATAGCATTGACAATTATTGACTAATGAAATATTTTGAGCTTGTTTTTAATATTACTATAGAATTAAAATATTTTAAGAATTTTAATAACATTTAAGCATTTGTATGGCAAGATTTATCTTGCTTTTTTTTATCTAACTTGTATACCTTAGATAATCATATAATATAATATATGTCAGAAAAACACTAGATCAAAATTATTTTCTTTTTTCATTATCTTATATACTCGTAGTATGAAATTGTTTCTAAATGTTACCTCTTTTTTGTAACCACTCAGCATTATTTGGTGTTTTTTTTTCAGGGTTCCTATTGAAGCCTTAAACGTCAATTAAATCCCAGCCACAGTAGAAGAGATGTTTAATAAAAGATGGAATATTAGTTCGAGAGTGAATTATATGACGGAAGAGTAGTGTGAAAAGAGGAATGTAAGTCGAAGAGTTCAAAACATGATTGAAGAGTAGAGTAGAGCCCCTAGTCTAGATAGATTTTTTCCATGTTTTTTTTTTGCATTTAAATAATTGAATATATGTATATATTTAAAAAAATAAGGGTTATATTTTCGTTTCGCTTCAAAAAGCAAAAATCTCATGGCATGCCGACAAAAAACAGCAACTGAATACCTTAATAATATAAAGTTGTGTGGCGACGGCAAAGATTGCTAGCCCTAAAAACATTAAAAAAGTAATTTGTTGACTTCCTATTAAACACAGTAAACAGGGTTTAGTCAGAATCGCCTCGGGCATTCGCACATATGTGCCAAACTTAGGGTGACTACACGTTGTACGAGAAACATAAAACTCTTATATTTGTTGATAATTTAATGTTGAATATATACATATTTTTTTAAAAATGCTTTTATTTTTCTGCTGACTGAACATTTTTGAATAATGAAAATTGTTTTATATTTCATTACTGAAATGTTCAATCACATAAAACGCATTTATAAAAATGACAAAAATATTATTTCAAATGATAACAAATCAAAATATTGTTATCATTTAAAAAAACGACGTACATACTAAAATTATTTTTGATAAAGTATTTTTTTTTGTTATGTTTAAATCCACAAAAAATATCTATTGTCATTTTCTTAAATATGAAATGTATGACGTAGGTATGTATTTCATTTTCAAATTTGTATTGTATTGTATTGAACTACACTTTTGTTGTATATTGTATTGTACAACCTGGTGGGATTATTTCTGTGTGGTGATCACTTCCAACCAATCAAAAAGATGTTCAAGTGGTCCATAATGAAAACCAGACTGGAATCCAATTTAAAAATCTGGGTTCTAGAGGGATTCGAACCCGCAACCACACAGTCGTCTGAGTGTATTTTAGGTGAGAGTTTTACTATTTAGGGCAAAAATATGATTTCGTCACAGCCTTTGCCTAGTTAAGTGGTTCTATGCATTCACAAAATGGTGTTTTCATGCCTTTTTATGTACTTGCACTCTACCGTTCACCTTTGTATTTAAACTCTTTAAATTATAAATGTTGTGTTAACAATATTAAATAAATAAATAAATTCTCAACTCGTTTTAAGATACTTGAAGGAAGCTAACGGTGTGTTGTATATTATATTGTTTCTATAATACTTTCGTTGTAAACAATATAACCAGATGAGTTTATGACAAATAGTGGCAATCTGTTCCCACTTATAAAAAATATGTTTAAAAAAATGTAGTTCGAACTCGCAACCAGTCGAAATACAGGTAAAAGGTAATATGCAATAATGTTTATATAAGGTAGTATGCAATGATTTTGTTCAAAAGGAACTTAACCTTAAAATTCTCGTTGATTTTTTTCTCTCAAACATTCCAAGATCTCTAAAAAAATCGCTGTGTGTTTTTCCATGCATTTTTAGTGTTTAAATTGTACGAATATATAATATATTTTTATTTTTACTTAACATATTCATTTGTGTTACGGACTTGGGTCTTCTGAGCCTTAGCCTGCCACATCCTTGTATTATAGGTATTATGCATGTACATTCTCCTTTCTGGTATTTTTTGAGTATGAATCATGTTAATGTTTTTTTAAACACGCTTATTTTGTATTCATGCGAACTATATAGTTGAATTTTTATTAAGTTTTTTATGGCCAATAAAATACCGTAGGTTACGCTCAATAAAATCAAAAGTTAAAACGGTTAAAATTAACTAATTTATAAATACTTATAGTCGTCCTAGCAACTCCCCAGGTCAGTATCTCCATAAATATCTCGGAGAAATACAAATACTTATAGTCGTCCTAGCAAATCCCCAGGTCAGTATCTCCATAAATATCTCGGAGAAATACAAATACTTATAGTCGTCCTAGCAAATCCCCAGGTCAGTATCTCCATAAATATCTCGGAGAAATACAAATACTTATAGTCGTCCTAGCAAATCCCCAGGTCAGTATCTCCATAAATATCTCGGAGAAATACAAAAGAAGCCAGCAGCTAGCGAGCCTTCCTTTTGTTGTCACGGACAAATATTTTGACAATACTGTCATTCCGTCCATTATTTGACAGTTAGAAGTGCATAATGTGGACACTTACGACATCACAGATGCAATTATTACCGACAACAATCTTATTCAGTCTTCGTGTTGGGTCGTTAAACTTGAAAAAAAAATGTACATTAAAAAGAACTCAATTTTCTTATTTTTTCTTCGTTTTTAAGTTATGTAACATTATGTATAGTGCAGTAAGTTCTTGTGTTGCTTAAGAATATCAATTTATGTATCTTTTGAGAACTATTTTTGAATTAAAAGAAATACAATTTGTAATATTCTTGATTTTACGATTGTATTAGAAATATTTGATGTTATGATTGTATTAGAAAAAACAAACCCGAGATGGTTTATAAAGTAAATATATGAAGGGATATAAAAAATACACATCACTATTTCCTAGCTCTGCTTACTCCAAAAAACACTCCAAACATTTGTTTATCGTTGCTAACAAGCAATAACAATAAAATTAAGATAAAAAAGGCCTCCATGTAAAACTAGCCTGGGTGCTAACCACTGCGATGTGGTCCCGACACATTGAGATACTGAATTACGTTGATATAAGATAAGATAGTACTTCCCATTAAGGTCCAAAAGTTTCCGTCTTGAATAAACAAGAGCGTGTATGAACAGAGACCACGCACGCCAGTTAGTACTGTAATAACAAAGTATGATCTTGCATAGCGTTTATTATTATCACACAATATCTTAGAATTTTGATGAAATACTGTGTTATATACTACTATGATTCAAAAGTTTCTAGTCTGAACAATTTTGAGCGTTTATGGATAGATACTAAGCCAGCCACTCCCATCCCACGGGCAGGCGACGTTACAGTTAATATTTGATACCTTACTCCTAGTGGTATGTGAACAATAACCAATAGAAGATGTGTTGTTTCGTTATATTCTGAAATGTAGAAAAATGAATATCGCGCAGTTATCAAGTTTCTTTCAAAATAAAGGAAACCTCCGGCTGAAATTAAACTAATTGGAATTGCTGTGCACAGAGAATCTTTTATGTGATATTACACAGTGAAAGATTGAGCTAAACAGAATCTTTTGAAGATGATCCCCTCACTCCACAAATTTTAGAATTTTTTTTTCTGTGGTATTGAAAAAAAATATTCATCCTTAAAAAAATAGTATAAAAATTCCAGATAAATACGTTTGTTTCGTAAGACTTTTGCGAATAATTCTCTGAATGTGTTCAAATCAACTCAAAATTGATTTCTTAATTCTACTTACAACATTCACCTCTAACAAAAGATATATTATGCATGGCTTGCACTTGTCGACATTGAGTTATCAAATTTGGTTTTTTTTTCTTTCACTTATCAATCTATGAAAATATCTTTTTTTTTTTAATTTTTCAGAGTTGATTCGAGTACTTAATTTTAATACGAGTTATAAGGATTGTTTTTATTGCAGGAGTATTGTCTAGAAGGCAAGAATATGACTTATTTGAAAACGGACCCCACGACAATAACATATCTCAAGTCCGGCCAACGCAATACCGCAATGTCATATTATTACAATATTATAAGAGCAGGGCTTGTAACACTGTTATTTATTTATTAATACTTCACTGTAAAAACAATTTGGCGAGCTTATTGCCAGTTGGCAATCCCTTCCAATCAACCAGGCATTATTCAATTAATTTGATAAAAAAATGTATATTCATGTGTAGAAATAAATTAAATGTTTAGCTTAACACTTCCCAATCCCATATTTTAGCGGAATAAACTAGATTTACGTTGAGTCGGTCTCGTGTTTTCAATTGAAAGGTTGAATATTAAAATAGGCACTAAGTACAAAAAAAAAGCAAAAAAAACTAAGTATGCAGTTTCATTATATATGACATATAGAACGAAACTGCACACTTAGTTTTTTTTGTTTTTTTTTTTGGTACTTAGTGCCTATTTTAATTCAACCATTCAATTGTACAATACCTTATCCAAAAATGTCATGTTACCGACATCAAGTAAATATTTTTGTAAACTATTCAACTTTTGACTACTGTCAACTACAGTCAATTAGAATAATCAATTTTCAGGATTCTTCACACTGGTTGCAAAGAACGTGTCTTAACATGCGTTCATGTACTATATATACCATCAACTGATAAAAAATAAAAAACGCTGCAGAGAACATGCAAAGTATTTATGTGCTAAGCACAAAAAGATTTGTGAGATCTGGTACATGTATAAGGAGTGTGATGAAATTCTTCATAAAGGATAAAAGGATAATTTTTGCAGAACAAAAAACTAAATAAAATTATTAAAATATTTTAAACAAATATGCAGAGTTTTATTGAAATATTATTTATATTTATTTAGAAATGGCCATTTTAGTAAACGCTTCAAAAAAATCAGAATTCTTCAAAAACAAATCGGGAACTGGGAAAGGTTACCTTGATTTTGATTGGGTCTTAAAGTGTTAATACTATTACGTCAAATGTATTTTGCCTAGATGAGTAATAAACATTTTTGTAATTGTTATAGTTCATTCGGCTCCGCTAGTTATCTTCCTAGCTTAATCATATGTGCTCCATCCTTATCAATTACGTGCACATACACATACAATCACGATATTGCTCTGTAAAAATAGGCAAAGAGAAGAGAGTGTCAAATTTTCCTTTTGCGACACATATCTTTCACCTTTTCTATCATACATGTATATCCCATCCGTGGCCTAGTTGGTAAGACGCCTGGCTACCAAACCCAGTTGCGGGTTTAAATTCCGATGGAATCCAGATATTTCATAAAGGATTCTAGGCTGGTTTTCACGTAAGGCCTCTTTAATTTCTTTCTGGTAAGTTGGAGACGCCTACCTCCCAATTCGGATGTTGCGGGTTTAAATTCCGATGGAATCCAGATTTTTTAAAAAGGATTCTGAACTGATTTTCACGTTAGGCCTCTTTAACATCTTTCTGGTTGGTTGAAAGAGATTGCAGCTAGGTAAAAACCCGCCAGGTTGTACTGTATATAATGAAAGTGTAAGCCAATACAATACAATAAAATGCACCTCATACAATTACTGATTTTTTTTTCTTTTTACATTTCCTTCTTTCAAATTATCATTCACTTGATCCAACCATACTTTCTTTGATCTTCCTCGAACACGCCTTCTACTCACATTTGCACAGTATATTTGTTTTATAAGTCTTTATTTACTTATTCATTTTATATTTATTTATTTAGCCGAAACCATCTTTTCTTCATCTCGCTCAACACACCAACTTTAATTTCACATTCATTCCAAATTACTTTCTTCTATATTATGTCATACATTGTCCTATGTGTCCTCTCTGCGAGCATTTGTCCAACCTTTCATTATTTTTCCCTCGTCCACGTTTCATCCCCATACATTAAAGTTGGTAATGAAATGGTGATGTGGATCATCCTCTTAGCAGATGTTAATTCAGTCTGGTTCGAATATAGATACTTTAGTGCACGATTAACTAAGTTTTTTATAGCTACACACCGTTCTTATCTCTCGAAACTCTTTCATCATCTGAGAAAATACTTCCAAAATAGCAAAATTCCTCAACTGTTGTTGAACAGCTGGCAACATTATTATTGAATGTAGATGAATGTAAACTTAAGACTTTTGTGTTTATTAAAATGAAGTAGAGCACATTGAGTTGGTTTGGGTGCGTCGAACGAATGAATAAAGAAAGATTAACAAAACAAATATACAGTGCAAATGTAAGTGGAAGGCGTTGGAAATGAAGATCAAGGAAAGTATGATTGAATCATGTTAATGATTTGCAAGAAGGAAACATAATAATTAAAAGGAATCGTAGAATATATATGATGAGTTGGATATGAAAGATGCTAAATATGTGTGTCAAGTTAAGAAAGTTTGGCATTCTGTCCTCTCTTTATACCCCTGCAGGGAAATGCCGTAATTATATGTTTGTATGAATTATTGAATAATATATTTTATTATAATACACGCAGTAAACTTTAAATGGCTTTGCACGTCGTTTGTGAGTCCCTGGCCAGCTTCGAGAATCCCGGACCCAAGCAAAGGTTGCAATAAGACGCAACAAAAGCTTAAATCTATTCATTCTCTGACGTATTACACGGATAACAATTGTTGACATTGTACCATCACTACGTGGTCCATTGCATACTCCTCTTTCTTATGGATTGTTCTCCTCGCTAGGAAAAGCATGAATCCGATAGAGATGAATATCTTATTCGTATTGGGAGATAAATTTTATTATGTCATGAATTTGTGAAGAAAAGTCAATTTCGGTTTATTTTAAATATTCTTATAAACTAGTAATACTGACAGAAATAAATAATTTTTTAATACACTTGAAAATATATTGTTTTTTTATTCATTGCCATTGTTATTTTATTTTTTTTATTTAATAACAATTTATGGCTGGGAAATATCACATAATCTCTTTTTGCCAGTTTCGTACTTCTCCTGAATTACCGTGAGTTTGTTTATTTCTGTCGAATGGCGGCTAATCCTTTCGGTGGGAAAAATAACCTATATACAACAACTTTAAAATCCTTGTCCATCGCACCAGATAACTTCTTCTTGCTTAAACAGTAACACCATCACCAAGACATGGACGGTGTATCTGCAAAAAACAAAAATTAACCACCAAACACGAAAAAAAGGTTCTACAAAGTTCTAGTGAAATCGTCATCCTGTCCCATCGATAGACACTCCGCTACTCTATTTTATGTCTTAAAATTACATCAAGAAGTGACAGCGGTCAAATAATAAACGAAAAATAAATATTTTCTAAAATATATTTTGAATATATTATTTGTAGCATTACTAATTATTAATAAAATGAACTATTCTACCGATAATGACATTAAGAAACTCAAAAATACATAAATTAAAGATGTGAAAAACTCTATGTTCAAAACGAATTTCAGAGCATCTTTATTTTCCAATATGACTGTCACTATTTGATTGTGACCGACGTACAAACAACAATAACTTTTTGTATTGATGATTAATTTTAAATTAAATAAACAGTAATGCTAAGCGTCAATATTCTATCTATTAAGATATATTGTTATTGTAGTTCTCTTCTCGCAAATACATGAATTAACGACCTCCTTGTTAGTAAGACGTCTGTTTCCCAGCCCAGGAGTTACCGGGTTCGATTTCAGTTAGGATTACATTTATTTTTTAAGGGTTCCAGTCAGGTTTTCACTTGAATCTTCTTCAACATTTTTATTTGTTGGCTGGAAAAGATTTCCGTATGGACATAAGCTCGCTAGATTGTATTGTATATAACGAAGGTACGTTCACTACAATATACGAGTAATTAAGGACATATTTTGTTCAATTGCGGACATATTTAGTGATTTTTTTTAAAGTTATTATAATATCGTTGCGCACAGTGGCTGGAATAATGTTATAATTATTACTAGACGTTCGGGGTTACATGTATGGATCCCATTGCTACCGAGAATAAAAAACTAAAAACACCGAAGACCTCCTTGGTTATATGTTTATCTTCTAACTAGAATGCGAGTTCGATTCCCCTAGGTGCCTATTTATTTAAAAAAATATGTTCAATATGGTTTTCTCTTAAGGCACTCTTAAGGGAGAAATTGTCACTTGGCAATACGCTCGTAAGATTTTATCTTATAAAAGTTTTATTGTACTATATATCAGCACCGTCACCTACGGGTTTGCATTTTCTCCCAGTTTCGATTCACTGCTGTTTCAGGGCTGCTTTTACTTGAAGGCCGTTTTCATCTGAATATATTTTATTGTGTTGCACTTCCGTTGTATACAGTACAACTTGATGGATTTATTTCTATATCGCAATATTTTATAATCAACCAGAACGTTGTTAGAACCCTTAAGTGGAAATCACACAAACTTTTTTTTTTAAATATAAGTACCAACAGAATTTGAACCCACGAACCCCCCTGGTTAAGTTTTTTGCTTTTTGTAGCCATCCAAAAAATCTTGATACGTTTTTTTAGTGTTGGAAATACCACAGCGTAAAGTCCTTGGTTTCTTTTTATTCTAATGTTACTTTTAGCGAATCGACATTCTTGCATCACATTTGGTTTTAAAAAAACAAGGATGACTTACCAATAAACGTTGTATGATAACAGTAAACTAAAAAGTAATCAAAAAAACTTATTATACTGAACAGCTACTTAGCAATATTAAGTATTGTAGAACTTTCATTAATTTATTTATTTAACACTTTTATTCCAAATACAATCTGGCGGACTTCTTGCCAGGCGGCAATCTCTTCCAACCAACCTTAATTCATGTAAAGGTACAACCATAGTGTAATCCATTCCAATAGAATATTTTTTCTTATTTCAGAATAATTCTACAACAGACGTTTTCATATATTGTATGATATACAAAAAATAAGATGATATAATACTTATTATTGTCGTGTATAAGTACGTGCGTGAAATATGTAGATTTCATATACAAATAATTAAATATTAATATTTGAATTTGAACTTAGGGCTTACGTTTTACAAAAGATCAAGAAGAGCAGTCTGAGATGGTTTGGACATGTACAACGAATAACTGAAGAAAGACCAACAAAACAAATATATAGTGCAAACATTTTACTTTGTATAGTTCAAACTTCGATACAAATATTTAAACAAAACAAAAAAGGGTTATATATAAACAAGCGTCACGATACATCGAACAGTCTATAACATCGGAGTACAGTTAAAGGTCTCGGTGAAGCAACAGGGTGAGGCGTGTTATATGAAGGAATATACATGCTATTGACACGTTTTTTGATGCAGCCACTCTCAAGCATGGTCAGGACAAAGAAGAAGAAGAGGTTGGAGGGACGAGAGGGGCAGGTCCACTATTTGCATTCAATGGGATAATAAGCGTCGGAGCCAGAGACGAAACATGGATGTGAAATTGCTTGGAAAGAGATGTACTCGACAGTTAATTTATTTTATAGGAAAGTATTAATATCAAACTGTTCGAGTCATATCTATAAATTTTATAAAAAAGCAAATTGATCGAAGATAATTTTATTTGACCTCTATGGCCTGGTTGCTAAGACGCCAGTATTCCAGTCCTGATGACTAATAAAAATAAACTTTTATTTAGGTACCATTAGGAATCGAAACCGTTTCGGTTTGAAGTCAAGCTATTTACCGACTAGGCCGACTATGCGTTTGTCAGCATTAGCGATGTCGCGTACGACCTTGCAACAAATTTTATCACTTGATTTAAAACTCCATACCTATAAAATTCAACTTGTCCAGGATTTAAATGGAGCAGACTTTGTTGCAAGGTCGAATTTCATAGCAAAGACGTTTGAACAGTTCTTCGGGTTTAACAACATACTTTTTTCAGACGAAGAACATTGCCATAATAATAACTTCATTAATAAGTAACATTTCTTCTATTGGAGCGAAAAACTAAAAGTGAAACATCAGATACCACTTCAATGTGCACAAGTAAGAGTTAGGGCAGCCAAGTTAGCATCGGGAATCATCGGTCCTTATTTCTTTGAGGGCGCTTGAGACAAAACAATAACAGTTGATTCGGAGTATTACATTCAAACGCTGAGAGTTTTTTTCCTGTGAAATTACAAGAATTTTTAAATATAATTTGTGAACGTAGTTTCAACTGGATGGACCCCATTGTTACACGTTCAATGACAATTAGGGAGTTGTTCAAGATATCTTCTCCGAAATACTGATTTCGCGAAGAGGTGACATTATGTGGCCACTACGAAGTCCTGATTTATCCCCATTGTTTTTTTGTTCAGTAGGAAACCTAAAAAGTCACATTCACAAATAATCCAATGACAACAACATTCGTCAAAAGACCGAAGCGATACCTTGGGAAACATGCAGGAGCGTGCTTCAAAATTTTTGAACCAGATTAGACAAATGTCGTCGACGTGATGATGATCATCTCGACTACATTAATTTTATAAAATAAATTCCCGATTTTTTGTTGCATGTTTGCTGTAATTATAGTGGATTATGATGAACCATTGTTGTATTATGAATTATTCAAAAGGAAACTTTATTCTGGGCAACCGTTTACAACGACAAGCCCTAAAGATGAAAATTGCAACATTTTTGAAAAGTTTACATCGTAAGTCAAACCACGTGGTACAACACTTGTATGATTGAAATTTAGATTTTTATTTGTCGTTTTTCTAGTCTAACTAGTTTGTATCTGGTTCCAGTTTATTAACAAATAGGGGTCATTTGTTTCGGAAGAACCGTTTTTTTTTCTGTAGTTATTTTTTATTGTTTATATTATTTCCTATAAGATTATTATGTTATTTTGTTAACCTGTATATGTAAACTAAAAAAATATATTTTAAAAACTCGAAGTATTCGACCCTATGGAATACCCATTGGTTTATTGTTCATACTTCTATAGAGGCAAGTTGAAAAGACATACCGACTTTTTAAAATTCCAGACTCAAATTCCAGTTTGTAAAACAAATATTTTTACGATACGATAGTCTATCCTTCGTTATCACATATGATTGTCAGCCAATTGGATGAAATACACTTCTGTGTATTGGTTTATTGTGTGCAATCTTTCGTACTTCAGCAGTAAATAATATTGGCAGATCTAACCCAATTTTTTTATGACAAAGCAATCAAAGATCCAAAATGATCGGCAGATTTAATATTTTACAGTCATTCGTTAGGTAGAATTTAATATAAAATTATGTTTGCGTTGTTCAAAAGCGCTATAAAAATATGATAAGCCGGACAGAAGCTACAAAAATATAAATTCACATGTCGAATGGCTTAAGAATAAAACTTGTCAGAAATTGAATCCACCAGGAATCGAATTGAAAAGAAACGCCTGCTTGTGTAGTGTGAATTCTAATCGTTAGATCATAGCCGCTGACAATTTTACCGTATACTCCAGCGTTCTACCATCTACTCCAAAGACATAAATCCTACATAACAAATTTTATAAGTATTATCCCTTTGTTTCACGGGCTACTCCTTTTAAATGGTGCATGATCTATTCACATCTTTAAAATTATGGATATTGTATTACACTTTCGTCGTAGTAGTACAGCCTGGAAGGTTTATCATCATGGAGCATCTCTTCCATCACATCAGAAAGGTGTTAAACAACCCTTAATAGAAAATCAGAATGGAACCAATTAAAAAAAATCTAAAAACCAACAGGAATCGAACCCACAAACTCCTAGTCTTAACAATTAGACAAAACTGACTAATGTTTTATAGAAAGAATATTGAACTTTATTAGTAAGAGGTGTTAGTTGTTTCGAAAAAAGTCGTTATTTTTTATTGTTTATAAAAAGCTTATTATGCTCGTATCATTGTGTTTTATCTATATATTTTAGTTTAAAGCTTAGGAAAATAAATAAAAAGCTCAAAGCTTCTATCTTATGTGATGCTTCATAGTACATTGCCCATACTTCTGTAGAGGAATAGAGGAGAGATACCTATTCATTCTGAATTCTAGACTCAGACAGTTTTTTTAAATAAATAAAATTTTTGCAATCGTGTTTCTCGTTAAACGAATCCTTGTTTTTTTGCTTATGTTAATAATAATAGTTAAACATTTCTTTATAAATTTCCAATTTCAGTACAATACTTGTCCTCACGTACACACAATCCACCGGACACTTAACATAAAGGTGCGGTCACATCGCGACCGCCCATTAAAATGTGGGCGAGACCCGAGAGCGCTCAGACGTAAGGTCAGAAGATACTCGCTTTTAATAACAATAAATATGTAAATCTGGAGAAAAATCAACCACGGACGCATGACAATGTAAAATAATGCAACAGCTTCACAATGATAAGTTGTACCGATCTAAATGGGGCTTTGCTGTAAGTTTGTATATAATCGTATTCATTTTGTGGTTTAAAACTGACAAGTATTAAACATGTCTTACTGTACAAGCACGTGTTTTTTTAAATTTTATTATGGATTATTTTTATTACATTTTTGGCAATCTGGATATTCCTGAAGTAATGCAAAATATTCCAATGTATCTATAATATATTTCTTGGATGGATTTAGCCGACCCCAGTGTATTTTTTATTATTTAATTTTGTTATTCCAACAGTTTTATTATTATTAGATGATATTTTGTTATTCCAACAGTTATATTATTATTAGATGATATTTTGTTATTCCAACAGTTATATTATTATTAGATGATATTTTGTTATTCCAACAGTTATATTATTATTAGATGATATTTTGTTATTCCAACAGTTATATTATTATTAGATGATATTTTGTTATTCCAACAGTTTTATTATTATTAGATGATATTTTGTTATTCCAACAGTTATATTATTATTAGATGATATTTTGTTATTCCAACAGTTATATTATTATTAGATGATATTGTATATCTTTCTATCTTGGTAAATTTTCACCAAGATAGAAAGATAGACCCTCACATAACAACGGTAATAATGATGTGCACCATTTTGATGGAATAAAGTTTCTCCACATTGTTTAACTCTTCCCTAATACGCGATATAACAAAGTCCTGCTGCAAAATCAAGTAAACGGCACAGTATGAAAGTGTGTATATTTTTGGAACGCTCTATATTGCATAAAGTGTAAAAATAATGACGTACAAAATATAATTATTTTCTTATCAACAATATTAGATATATTAATTAAAAAATATTTTTAATCGATTGAATCTTTTATTATACAAAAAATAAACTTACTTTATGTTTAATATTTCGAAATAAAAGAAAAGTATTTTTGCCATGTGACTAAACTCTTGTTCCCATATCGAAAATGTTTGTTTTACAATGTATTTTATACTCGTACATAAAAATCTTTTTCGATTACATTTTTTCAACTTAATCGCGAATCCTTTATATTGCAGGTATTTCAAAACATTTTTTTGCGATTTCAAACAAAGCCACCATCACCTCCAGCAGAATATAGAAGCGAAAGAATTTGATCCTGGAAAATATTTGATCCCTCGGGGATGAATAAGTTCCTAAATCAAATAGGTCCATGATTTCAGCAAAAAAAATTATAAGCTTTGGAATGTCCACCTTGAATACATCAAATGAGACAGGTAGGGTGAGCGCCCCTATATTTGGTTGATTTTATTTTATTTTTTTATGGAGAAATTTAAAATAGGCTTAATAAAGTTTGTGTAATACACCCATAACATCATGCTATTTCCCTCTCGAGGTAGCTAGAGAGGACATAGCGACTGACTTTCCAACCTCAACACATACATTTTACTTCTTCTACATTTCATATTCTTCTAATTGCACGCATTTTTAAAGCACTTGTACGACTCCTATCAGTCTTGTTCCACGCCACGGTGTACTTCTTTACATCAAAGATGGTTCTAAAGTGTTATCTCAGCAGAGTTTAATACTGTCCGGTTTGAGTATATATGTTTTAGCACCACATTGATTTTTTCATTCAATATACCTGGTAACTTTTCTATCACCTGAAAAAATGTTACTAAAATAGTAGACTTCTCCAACTTTTTCTAATATTTTATTACTCACCTATATATCACATTTACTTTTCCTTTATTTATATGATCTCTATTCAACTTTAATCCGAACAAAATTTATATTTAGTTATCGTTTTAGGTTAATAAAACTTCCTTTACATTAATGTATTAAATATGGTCGTGGGACAATCAGACTGCGACTATCTTTCTTAAGTAGTCTTTTCCAGTAGTTTGTAAGAGGTAGACATTAACAAACAAGACTCCAGGATATGCCGTCCTTACGTATCCTTCAAGAGCTTCCCTTTGTAAAAACTAGATTAATACATTGAAATATAACGAGAAATAAAATAAAAATAGAAGATTCCGTCTAATTGGTAAAAACGGATATATGATAACTTTGAATAAGTACTAAGTTTGTTATCTCTATAAAGGATTTTCGGACTGAGCTCAAAACATTACTTTCCAAGTAAAAACAATTTTTGTTTAATTTTTTTATTTGTCTCTACTGAATATCTTGAATTTTCAATTAAGTGCTTAACGCGAAAAATTCAATGATTTAATAAGAATAAATTCTTATATATGACAAAATTTACCACACTTTATCAGTTTTGTAATATTTCATCTTAATGAAAACTAATGACATATTTTTTCCTCGCGCAACACAACGCTCCTTTCAGTCATTCAGTCTTGTCTCTACCCTTTGTATTCACCCTGGTCGGTGATGATGATAATCTCTGACCATTCAGCAGGGCAAAGCAGGAGAGAATAAAGGAGAGATGGAGGTCTGATCCGCCACCCCTGCTCTATTGTGCTGGTTTTTTCTTCTCAGATAATAGCCAGGTCCCTTGAAGGTAATGCGGCAAACTATTTTATACGGTCAATATTATATCTACAATATAACAGAGAAATAGGGTTATCAAATTAATTTTCATGTGTTTCAAATATAAAGTGTTTCGGAGATTTTAATCAAGCGATGTGAACAACTCACCCTTTTTAATGAAACAGTAATAATTTTGAAACTCTTACGATTTCAAAAGTGTATCAAGTTTTCTTGTTAATTTTGTATGAAATGATTAGTTCACGATTCACAACAAAAAGAAAATGAAAGTTGGACGAACCAAATGAAAAAAATGGTCCAAGTTCCTCTGCATTAATTAGTTACACGTTTAAAATTACAAACTTCCATAAAAGTATTACGCCGTTTCCCTGTCAGTAAAGTAAAAAGAACAAAGTGTACATATTTTGCTTCGAACATATCTACTATATACACTTTTTTTATAACTTCTATGATAAGATCCTCTATGATGTTTATTACATACCTTAACTTATCTCCGATGGTTATTAAGCTCTTGAAGAACGTCTGCTTCTATAATGATACTGTTCCTTTTCCATTAATCTTGCACTTTTTGTTTCTATTCTCTCAAAATTCCTACTCCATGAAAATTAATTCGCATACTGTCGATCAATCTTTACCTGGGCTGACCTACTCAAAGTAATTATTTGACTTCAAATACCATAAACTCTCAGTTTATTAGAAAACCTTTACAAATACTTACAAACTATCACGCCATTTCTAAGGTAGACAAAGAGTACATAGTGCAATTCTTTCCTATCTTGAGACACATATTTCACCTCTTCCATATTCATACAGTTTCTACGATTTATCTTCCTTCTTAAGTAAGAAAAGTTTCTTTCTTTCAAAATGTCATTCAATTGATCCAACTTTGCTTTCCTATACTAGCCCTTCCACTCACATTTGTTTTGTAAGTCTTTGTTCATTCATTGGTTTCAAATGCCCAAACCATCTCCCAGAGCTCTTCTTTTCCTTACTCACCATACCAGCTCAAAATCCTCATCCATCCTTAATCTCTTTATTGCGTATTCTGTCATACATGGTATTTTTCTTAGGGCAAACATGTCTCCATTTGTTCATTTCTGGCTTTTTAGGTCCATTAAACAAATAAAACTGCAAATGTCAATAATTCATCAAGTGTTTCTGGTATAACTTTGTGGAACTTTATATAAGAATATTTAATAAAGAAATATTACACATGAGTGATTATGCATAATGATACCCCGAAATAGAAGGCAGAAACAGGTTTCGTGTTTATTTATTTTATTTGTGTGATATCAGAGAAGTGTATTATTAAATATTCTTGCAAATACTGATTAAAATTGTGCTGAAGAATATTGTGATGACCCTGTGATACTCTCGGACCTTCCCTTCACAGGTATAGCACTCACCTGTCCGATACGTCAGCAAGTGACCTTCCACACATGTCCACATTCAAGGGCATCTCCCATTAAAAGACTTTCCCTAAAAAAATACTTTTGACCATGAAAAACACAGTAGCTTGAAAAATACTGCATCATTAGATTGTACATGTACCATATATATTATCACACCATTTGTCTGTTAGGGTAGGCAGAGAGGATAGAGCGCCAGTCTTTCCTATCTTAACACACATGCTTCGTCTTTTCTTCATCCATACATCTTTTCATGCAACTCTTACAATTTCTCTGGCTTTCTACGTTTTCTTCTTTCAAAATATCATTCACTTCATCCAATTCTTACTTTCCTTGATCTTTCTCTACTACACCTTCCACACACATTTGAACTATATATTTGTTTTGTAAATAATTCTTCATTTATTTTGTCGATATATCTAAACCATATCATGCTATTCTTAGATTTACTGAATACATCAGCTTAAGGGGGTATTTTCTACTCAAGAAATTTGAAAAATTTTTTTTTTTTGTTTTTTACATATTCTTAAAGTTTAGACATTTAAGAACATGTTCTCAAAAGCAAATTTTAAAATTCTCAATATTTACGAAGTTATAGCTATAAATGAGGCAGCAATTACGCCGCACCGGAATGACTCGACAATAATCTCAAAACATGAAACGCGTTTTTCTCGAAACTACTTTTTAGACCTGGTCGGCATAAAATCTTAAGTTCTATTAAACCGATTGTCTTCAAATTTAGTATGAAACTTTGATATATATTTTGATATCGTTCCTACCTTGAAAATTTCAAAACAATATTTTTTTACTATTTTAAAACAAGTTAAAAAAAAGGGTAAAAAAATTTAAAAAATTTTCAGACAGCCGCCATTTTACGTTTTTTTTCTTTTTGGTACCAACTATAACGACATTATTTATTATTAAGAAACTGTGTATGATTTTTGTTTTAAATTTACGAAAAGGTTATAATCATGTCGACCAGCTTACTCCCTTTTTTTACAAGCTATAACAGTTGATAAAATCTTGAATTTTCATTTTTTTTTTCAAAAAATTTTTTGTACATTATCAAATTATCAATAAACTATAAAAAATGTAGAAGTATTTTTTGTTTTTTTTTTATTTAGTCTGAAAAAACGCCCGAAATTCACGCCTCTAGAGTAAAATATCTCCTTAAGTTCACATTTACCTCTGATCACTTCATTTCGTTTTCTGGAATTAATTGTCACTTCATGTATTATTTTAAGTACACGCATTTCTATACCATTTATTCGGCTCCTTCCAGTTTTTTACGTTTACTTAAACAAGAATTATGGTAGAAAAAACATCATTCAACTGAAAAGTGGTAGATATGTAATCTAAACAATTATGTTTATTCTCGTATTTACTAAATGAAATTTTTGCAATTTTCAGAAATAAAGGTAATTTCGTCTATTAAACATTTCTGAATTGCTATATAAATGTACCATGTTGAGGTATAATTTTGTTGTTTTTTTGAAGACGGTCAAAAAGACGTTTATGAATTTGAGATCTTTTGAAAAATGACACTGAAAAGCTCTCGTTGAGATTGGAGTGATAGAACGCGCTCGGAATTTAAATTGAATCTGTCCAATCAGGGACATCTCTATCCTTTACAAACTGCCCGGTTGAAAAATGGCGTACTCAATCTGAAGGTTAAATGATACAAAGGATCTGAGAACATATTCAACGAGGCTTTTTAGGAGCAATCAAAAAGAGTTTTGACCTAGGGTGAAGAGGAAATTTATTTTATTAAACTAAACAAAGTTTGTATTTCGGCAACACTTCGAGACACATCAAGAGCCCTGACGAAGGAACCTGTAGGCTTTGAAACCAGTTGATTCGCAATATAACAAGTTAGCTAAATACAAAGTGTATTTAGTTCAATAAAATATATAATTTCACCACAAAGTGAAATCGTTTTTTTTTTCGTAATAAAGGGAAAGGTATTGAACGCAATATAACAAGTTAGTTAAATACAAAGTGTATATAGTTCAGTAAAATATACAATTCCACCACAAAGCAAAATCAGTTTTTTTTGTAATAAAGGGAAAGGCATTGAACGCAATATAACAAGTTAATTAAATACAAAGTGTATTTAGTTCAATAAAATATTTAATTCCACCACAAAGTGAAATCGTTTTTTTTTCGTAATAAATGGAAAGGTATTGAACGCAATATAACAAGTTAGTTAAATACAAAGTGTATTTAGTTCAATAAAATATACAATTCCACAACAAAGTGAAATCGTTTTTTTTTCGTAATAAAGGGAAAGGTATTGAACGCAATATAACAAGTTAGTTAAATACAAAGTGTATTTAGTTCAATAAAATATACAATTCCACAACAAAGGGAAATCGTTTTTTTTTTCGTAATAAAGGGAAAGGTATTGAACGCAATTTAACAATTTAGTTAAATACAAAGTGTATTTAGTTCAATAAAATATACAATTCCAACACAAAGTGAAGTCGTTTTTTTTTCGTAATAAAGGGAAACGTATTTTAATTCTCAATTAAACTGACCTGTGACCTCCGTGACCTAGCTGGTAAGACGACTGATTTTAACCTGAGAGTTTCGATTTCGATTCCCGATGGTACCTGAGCAATAATTAGTGGTTTTGTATGTTAAATGAGTTCATCTGGAAACGATACTTGCTCGGATGAAAATGTAGAAGTGTTTGTACCTTTTCAAGTGCAGTAGTATTGCTAACACGTGAGATGCTATGAACAGAGACTTAAAAATCATACATTTTTCTTCAGTGACGTAGCGTATGTGAGGGAACAATATATCCTATTAGGTTGTCCTTGCCCTGATCTTTCCCTTTTAATTTTAATTTTGTTTTATTTTCATTTCATTATCTCAACTTTTTGATCTATCAATTGAGTATGTTTTGATTTTTGTGTATTGTCTGTATGTTACTTTTAATATTGTGCGGTTAAGCCAAATAAATAGATTAATTAGCGAAACTTGCGTTTTATACCTATTTTTTATCTATTTCAGATAAAGAGTGCATGGAAGAGTTACGAAAGATAGGAAACAAAGTCAATGGTGCTGGTTAATATAATATATAAGTTGTTTCCCCTGCATATGAACCAGCACTTTACAATATTCTACTCTGCCCATTTAAATGACTGAGTACTCATCACTTCGCAAAAGAATTTTTTGTACTTAAAAAAAAACATTTATTTTTACTTTATATAGATAACCTACATATTTCGGCGAATTTTTACAGTTTCCAAACTGTTATTTCGTAATTGTAGAGCTTTTTTCCACGTACTCGAATAATTAAGGCGAAAATCACGTTTTTTTCCGTGTCCTGAAATTTTCTAAATGGATGCGAGACAATGTCATGTTGCCGAGATAATTCCGCTTAAAAATAAATGCTTAATCCTAGGTGATCTTCGTGATTTTTCTTCTTATATTAATTATTATAACTTTTTTAATTGTAATATTACGCTTTCGTTGTATATACAATATTTATTTATTTATTTAACACTCCTTTTGCAAATATAATCTGGCGGGCTTATTGCCAGGCAGCAATCTCTTCCAACCAACCAGACAAAGTGAATGAAGCAAGTTACGTGGTCGCATGAATCATTCAAATTACTATCCATTCCCACGAAATCCATAGACACATACGTGAGCATATGCCCACGAACACCACAAAGACGGACAATCACCCGAACATTCTTTTTCATATAAAGTGAGATATCATCAACCAAAAGGAAAGGAAGGGATGGTGGAGAGGAAAGGAAAAGAAAAATCAGGAATGAAACACGTTATTTTACTGACTAGAAATTAAGAGTTTTTCAGTCGCTTCTTAAAGCATGCCAAGGACGGAGCGAGTCTTATATTGGTTGATTAACTGATTCCAGAGTCTCACTGCATGGACAGTAAAGAGGAGCGGTGAACTGCAAAGGCCAATACACAATCTCTGTTTGAGCGTAACGCTAATCCATGATTGGAAAGACGCTGAAAATTTTCGGCGAGATAAGAGAGGGTGGCGGGACAGTTAAGGATATTTTGTATACAGTATAACCTAATGGATTTGTAGCCAATTATACTTTTCTTGTAATTAGATGAAGTGCAGTGTATCAGCTGTCACAACACCTGTCAGTTTTTTTTTTACTTTTTGACACAGGTGGTTTTTTTTTATATTTTGAATCCTTTAACTCAAAACTTTGTAATACATCTGTATTATTGGTTAAAATAAATTACCACTTGACAATAAACTCACTATATTACGCGTTGTACAATAAAGTGTTGAAAGTTTAATAAAAGTAATTATTAAAAATAGATTGGAATCACATCACGCATACTTGCCGCATTAGGATTAAAAATATATTATCATAGAATCACGTATACTTGTCACATAAGCATTAAAATAGATTAGAATCACGCATACTTGTCGCATAAGCATTAAAAATATATTAGAATCACGCATACTTGTCGCATAAGCATTAAAAGAAGTTAAAAAAATATTAACATAAAAAAATATATAGAAAGGTCATATTATTGAAAAATAAATGTAAGCAGTGATGATCAGTGTTTATATTATTTTTCAGTTACATTTCCTTTTTTCAATACTTCATTTTATTATATCACATAATTTTTTTAACTTCTTTTAAAATAATAAAATTTTAGAAATTAAATTTGTCCCCCTTCACATCAAGTTATATAAAAAAAGGTTTATTCTTTATTTACGTTAATATGCTATCCATCCACACAAGGATGATTTGTACCACCACATCAATGTTATGTTACTTATGCAATTACATAAATACATACTTACTTTTGGCTCAACCACGTTTTACTCAGTCTTCCTTTTACCCGCACTTCTGACTTGAATACTCATCATTCATACTTAGTCATTTCATCGTCCATTCTTTCTATATGTCCAAACCAGCGCCTTTCTTAATCTTACTTAGAACATTTTCATTCTGCCTTCTTTCAATAATTGACAGTCCACAAATTTTCCTCAGCGCACGCATCTCCACTGCAATGTTCTTACTATTATCTTTCTTCTGTCAAGTCCTAGTTGCACTTCCATAAATGAAGGTGGGCACCAACACATTATCAGTCATTATCTTGTCGTATAGTTCATGACAGAGTATCGTGCCGCCTATGATAGCCTTTGACGACTACTCTCTATTCATCCCTTCACTCGACGGCTCCAAGGGTAGTTGTTAAGGGTAGTCCAGTTGCGTCTCACATTGTCAGTCCAACGCATTGGGATTCCTCCTCTTGTGCGTCGTCCTTCCACAGCTCCAGCAACCACAAACCTTTCACCATTATTATGTATTGTCATTTTTGCTACTGTTGATATTGCAATTCTGTGAGTTAATATAATAAAAGAAATTAAAATAAAATTTTACACAATTTAAATTTACAACTGGCGTGTTCAAAGATATATTCTTACATTTAATACATATTTTTACTCTTCTAGAATGTTCAGATCACGTACAGATACTTGTCAACAATAAACTTTCTGCCTATAAAAAAATTTAAAAAACTTATATAACTTTAATTGAAATTGGAATGTTAATAAAAAAAGTAAGTCTTTTTTCTCAACCGTTGAACAAATATATGAAAATACTCTTCTTCTTTTTACTTTATTTTGTATTACTCACATAAAGAAATGAGATTTGAAGATAAGAAATAAAATATGACAATATGAGTATTTTGTCGTACGGGCAATCTTTTTTGTATCTCACCGCTAACCCAAAAGTGACCCAAAGCGCTACGCTGGCTGCCGTACGTGTCGGTTGGTTGACGATATAAACATGAGCATATCAGGTCCAAGGAATCTACTCTACCCTGGTCAGAAGTCCGGAGAAAAGGCCCATTGGGTCAGATATTCTCAAAATACATTCATTCCACCATCCCTACACATCTCTTTTATTTATCGTCTTGTATTACACTTTCGTTGTATACAATAAATCTTGGCGGGTTTATTACGATGTGACAATGTCTTTCAACCAACTTACAACGTACAAAGACTATAAAATAAGTGGATGGTTACCGCTCAATACTCGGAGATTCCGGCGTGACTTCAATAAGTCTCGGTGAAGAACAGGGTGAAGAGAAGAGATTCCTCGTTGGCCGGTAGAACTTTGTAGAAATAAACACATAGTATGACGTTTCAAAAGATGAGAATTTATTTGCTCCATTTTGCGTCCCTTATGTTAAGTCCATCGCACACCGCCAGTACCTCGATCGGGCCGCTTTTCAGCACGAAAGTCCAATGTTTTACCAGGCGGCAATGCACCTTAAATTGAGTGTTAGGATAGGAAGTTAGTAGTTGCATAGTATCTTATTAACTAAGTCAGAGAGATCGTCTTTATGCATGTGGATCTTTTTGTATATTTATGTATCACACGGTTACATATAATACTCGTATATAAAATAAAGCTTATCTAAAGTTTATAAGAATGGCATATATTATAATATGGCACATTTATTAATTGATTGATCAAATTAATTACCCTTTTATATTCTTTATATATCACAGTAATAATTACAAAACAAAAGATAACGTATGAACATCTTCCACAAACATAAACAACTACACTTGAATATCCTTTATATGTCACAGTAATAATTACTAAACAAAAGATAACGTATGAACATCTTCCACAAACATTAACAATTACATTTTAAAATTATAATTTATATGTCACAGTAATAATTACAATAATAAAACAACAGAATGGCATATAATATGGAACATTTATTAATTTACTGACCGAATTAATTACACTTTAATATCCTTTATCCGCGGTTTTTTTAAATTCTTGGATAAAACACAGATGGCGTCGCGAACTTGCCTGGGTTTTGTGACATTTGTGAAGTGTAATGTATGACATTTATAAAAAAAGGAGTCGTATGCAATACAACAACACGTTCAAATTATTGAATTATTTTATGTATTTTAATCTCCGAAAACGGTGATATTAATTGGCCAACTAGATCATGTGATCTGACACTGTTGGACTATTTTCTCTGGGGCTATGTGAAAAGCCAGGTCTATAAGAATGACCCCCAATCAATTCCTGAGCTGAAGGACGAAATTATTCGTGTTATTGGTGAATTAGAACCGCAATTAAGCCAAAATGTCATCGAAATTTTTGACAAAAGAATAGACATCTGTGGAGCTGCAAGAGGTGGACATTTGGCGGATATTGTTTTTTGTATTTATATTATACTTCAATGACCAATAAAAAGGTTTTTGAAATCAAAGCAAATTGTGTGTTTTATTCAAGAATTAAAAAAAATGAATTAAAAAAACCGCTCAATTTGAAAGACCCTTTACATCACAGTAATAATTATAATAATAAAACAAAGGATAACGTATGAACATCTTCCACGAACATTATTCAGGATACATATGTTATATGTTTCAAAATATGATGCATGAAAATAACTTTATTACATTAAAATCATCACATATCTTAACTTTTTCTCAGCACTTGACACGTCAGTTTTAGCTCACTTTCATTCTTCATACAGCGACATAATACATATTCTTCTCAGTGGAAATTTATTTTAGTAGGTCTTGATATTGCTTAGTTTGATTGCATGTTTTAGTGCTTCATTGATCGTATTTTCTATTACAACTCGCTAATCAATATCTTGTTTCTTAAAACAACGACATAACACATATTCTTCTCAGTGCACGCATTTCCATAACATTTATTCATTTATTTCATTCATTTTCCACATCCATGTTTCCTTCCCAACCATCAATTTTGTCATTAAAATTAATTTTAGTAGGTCTTTATATTGCTTGGTTTGACCATATTTCCTATTGCAGCTCGCGATTCAATATCGCGTTCCAATTATCCGTCGTCTGCGAAACTTCCTAAAAAGCAGAATTCTTTTATTCGTTCTAATATTTCATTGTTCCCCCCAATATCATATCGCATTTGTTTTTATTCACATTATTTTCAATTACCATGGTTTTGGATTTTGCAACATCCATTCTCGAGTCTTTTATTTAATGTTTCGTTTAACATTGAAAATATATTCACTTGTGATAATTTTATGTTTTATCAAAAAGTAACGAGATTCGAAGGATTCAGATACATAAAACCTTATAAAACATGCATAAGTTTGAGAAACAGTGCATTAGTTCTGCGACAAAATGCGACAAAAGTTTGAAACAAAAAACCTGTTGTAAACTAGAGATTAAATTGATAATTTCAAAGAAAACCTAAAAAATAATATTTAGCTACTCAAAAAATCAAGGAGGTGGTCCTTTTGGGTGAAATGCGTATCCTACAGATTTTATATAACAATTAAAATATGACATTTGAACGATATTTATTAATAATTATTATGAAATTTGAACAATATTTAAGTATATTTTTTATGAAACTTGAATAATATTTAACAATAATGATTGTGAAATTGAATATTGAATCGTAAATTATTATTGAAGAAATTTTCAAATAACAATAAATTAGTTTCATTGAAACGATATTGCTTTTCATTTCTTTTTAATGGCTATTCACCTAAAATTTTACTGTTGCCACCCAGTGAGCGATGATAAGTTGAACCCATAATTAGAGAATAAAAAATATGCTCCAGGAAATTTGAAATAATTTCACATTTATATGAACGCTAATTTTATATCCCTAATTCATTAGAAAATAAATTTAATTGAAAATGGGATTAGAATATCCAAAAAAGGCCCAATTTACAAACATGTATTTTTACTTTATTTGAGATATCGAATAAAAAACATGTCTCAACCTTATACGTGTGAACATATCGAGTCAATAAAATGTGTATTTCATAGTCAAATTGGTCTTACAAATATTTCACTCATACAAACTCATTTGAAACGATGATATGTTCCCTCTTTTATGTCAAAACAGGTAGAACGTGGATTGGCTCATTTTTGCGTGTAATGAACATGATAATACAAAAATGGCCCACATTTTATCTATGTTGAGATAATTCAGGATATACGAGTATATCCCAGATTTGTATTGAACTAACAAAATAATGACGAAATTTAACTTCAAAATACCCATTTAACAGGGTTGATATTTTTAGACATAAAACATTGGTTTATATTTTTTCTATATGATAACTAAACCAAAACAATGTTTTATGTGAGATGGAACATTTTTGCATCATTATTTTCACATTCCTCGAAATGAGAGTATCTTTACATAACCTGTACAAAAAATAGAAAGTTCATGTCATGGTTCAATTCAGCTTTTGGGCTAGACTTTTTTAAAAATTGCTACAATTTTCTTTACATTTATTTATTCCTTTATATTGCACACTCAACAAATTCTAATTGATGATTCAGACATATTGAAGAGCGTGACTATGAGACAACATTTCTTCAGCTCTATTAACCTTGTTTTCGGGTTTAGAACCACTTGTGTAGATACGAAACACACGGGTTTTTTGTCGTACGTGTTGGTAATACTACCGCACATAAGAAGAGGCAACAACACTCGCATACATCTAGCACCTATGGGAAACGTTACCAGACGATTATTGATTTTGAACATTGGTACTAATATTTTTTTTTGTATTTTAAACAATGAACTCGTAAATAGTTTTCAATAAAAGTTAAAATACTTTAAAAAAAGATATATATTTGTTTTGTGCTATGTCCAAGAATAAAATGGTTTCTCTGCCTACATAATCTTATTGAGTTCAGCGGTTTTTATATTGCCACATATTTCTAATATAATATAATACAGTGCAAAGAGCAACTTTTTTTCAAGACCTATCCCAAAAAGACGGATGTACAAATAGAAAATGATAACTTTATCTAAAGCTATTCGTCACAACCAAAATATAAATAAATTCTAAAATTACCGAATGTCTGTCCAACACATAACCCGAATGACCCTTTACGAGCTTTATCACAATGTCCAAAAATATTACATGAATCAATATTGATCCCTTTTAGAACATCGTAACCAACATGTGCATTTGGTTTCAGAAAACACAATTATAATGAAATGCTAAATCTCCATACGTTCCTAGTCACACATACAGCTTTTACCTCGTCCACATTCACAAATCTCATTAAACATGCTATTTTATCTTGAACCTTAAAAAAATACATTTTGTTGACTTTGTGGTATAATTTGAATTGATTTTTTAACAAAATAAATTAAACACCATTTTTCTTTGTATTCATTAGTTTTATTTATTGAAATCACTACCAGTTACAAATACCTATGTTTTCACCTACAGCCGATGAAATAACCTTGACTAAAATATGCTTTTTTTTCTTTACTTCCTTTCGTTTTTCTCTTGATCTACTCGTATGTCTTTCGCATACCAATAACTTCAGCCATATAGTCCTATATAGGTTTTATAAATTATAAGTACTTATAATTTTTTTTCTAAATAAATCAATGTAATGTAATGCCTGATATTCTTCGAAATACACGCATTTCTACCGCACGTACTCTGCTCTTAATATATTTATATCAGTTCCTCGTAGTCGAGGGTATCCTCGCTATTCAGTTAGAAAATGAAGCTGTGCTGTAGAGGTTTTATTTTGAGTGAGCCGTTGCACACCAGCAAACTCATCGGCCAAACCGCTGTGCTGAATCCGATGGTACACCGAAGTGAGACGATCGGAGCATACCGGCTGGTCTCATCTTTTTTGAAATAATAGATATGAAGTCATAGGTATCCTTACATTTCGAATAATAGGTGGAAAAAAAATGCTTATGTCATTCGAGGGAATACCACAGCGCGAGGTTCGATCTGGCAACCTTCCGCACGGAAGTCCAATGAGTTACCGCGCAGCCATGCACCTTGGCCATGTTCCAATCACACTTATGTGCATAGCTTAATTGGCTAGTAAAATACTTGCACCACTGCTCCTGTTTCTTACTGCAACATGTCTTTCAACATATTTATCTTTGCATCTCTAAAACATGCCCTCCAAGTAGCCAATAAACTCGCCGATTGTGCCTCTGTGCAATAAAGTTCCAAATAGGAAGATTTAAATAATCCTACTTTCTCTCGTTACTTAAAACTCCTAGATTTGGACTTCGTGGCCTAGTTGGTATAATATTTGACTTAACAGGGAGTATCGGGTTCGATTCTCGATGGAACTCGATAACTAAAGAATTCCAGTTTGGTAAAATAATTCGCCTGGCAACTATGCATACACGCGTTAGACGTGTCAGTGTTGTTGTCTCCTCGAATTCGAATGAAATTAATTTTGATTATTTATGAAATAAAGTAAAACCGGCGAAGAGTCGGCGTACTCCAGGAAATGAATCCGCAGCGTCAGATTTCTATACAAGTATGTTAATCATACGTCTTCTCGCATTGTCGAAGCTAAAAAATAAGTCTCGATCAGAGAACAGAAAAAAAATGTTTGTTTTGGTCAAAGATAACATCAAATCAATGAAGTTATCACCATTTTAAATAATTGACAGGAAGCATAACCCCTGCTGACTCCGTGTTCAAGTCGGTGCGGCTGTCTTACGGATTATCTAAACTTGTATAACCCACTATACATTCAATTAGTTTTTATCGCGCCCTGGACTTACATGGCGAGCTGTGTTCTCTGACCTTTTGACTTGTTGCAGTCCTCAATGTGAAATCTTTGAAGATAAAGACGTATATGGTGTTCCTCGTATTGAAACAACTTGCTAACTGACAAAATTCTTCGACGATGTCAATATTCTAGTTAAAAATTTACTCAAGTTTTATCTCAAAAAAGCTTGTGTAGCCTAGTGGTAACATTCTTGACTTCCACCCGAAGATTTCGGATTCGATACCTCATGGTATCCAAAAATGGATGTAATTCTGGTAAAAGAGTTGTTCTTCAGGTAACAATACTTCCCAACAAAAAACTCGTAGGTATTTCAATTATATTGTATTCCACTTTCGTGGTATACAATGCAACTAAGGCAGGCTATTGTCATGTGGTAATATCTTCCTACCAACCATAAAGGTGTTAAATAAGTCTTAAGTGACAACCATAGAAATTGCTTTTTTGTGTGACAAAGGCTTTTAAATTTAAAATTTTACACGATGTAAATTGTACAACTACTTTGTGCAGACATTTATAATTCATATCATCATCATCATTACCAAGGTTTTTGTTGTTGAATATTCTTTCTCCCTCGATTAAGTTTAAATATTTTCTTTGCCTTTACTTTCTTTATCGGTTTGTTTATTAAATATTTTTTACATTTTTTTATTCGCTTACCTATTTTAGAGTAACGAGAAATGAATTTTTCTTTTATCATTAATTTATATACCATCACGCCGTTTTCCTTTCCAGTTTAGCCGGGAGGAGACAACGCCAGTCTTTCTAATCGCGACACACATATTAAGTATCTTCCACATTCATACACTTTCTCGTACAACTCATACAATTTCTCTAACTGTTTACGTTTCATATACATGCATACATACCATCACGCTATTTCACTTCAAAGGTAGGCATAGAGGACATAGATTGTTTGTATCACTGTTGATTTTTCAATATGAATTGATGTTGAGGATTGCACTACCCTCCTCAAAACCGTTATATGATATTGTAAAAGTACATGGAATAGAAAAGTGCTATATGAGAGAAAAGAAATGATAAATTCTCATTTAGTTCACCGTCTTCTTTATTTATTTATTTAATAATTCTGGTGGATAAATATAAGAAAATTACTATCAATAAAGGGGAAAAGAAAGGGGCGCTGAAGAGGAATGAAAAAAGTATCATTACGTTGCATTACACTTTAAGCCTAATAATGTATAACTATCACATATAGCGAAATCTTCAAACGTTTCTTTGTTGTTACTCTTCCTTAGCTAAGTTTTCTGCCAATCTCTTGCCAGACACGTTTTTTTAATCAAATTCAGATACGGGGAAGTACCTAATCTAATGGCCGCAGCCATCGCCTTCCTGTCCTTACACTTACATTTTATATATTTATTCTGTAATATTCTTAAACTGTTATAAAGCGCTCTTGAGAAAGGTCTGCTCTCTTATCGGCACTGTATAAATTTTCTTTTTATTATTATTGAAGTGAATGATGTTCTGAAAGAAGGAAACGTAAAAAGTCAAAGAAATCGTAGAAATGGTATGAGAAGGTGCATGGATGTAGAAGAGACTAAGGATGTGTGTTGAGAGAGGAATGCCTGGCGCTCTAACCTCACTGCCTACCCCGGCATGGAGATGGCGTGATGTTTTCAGTACAAGTCTTTAATCAGATACGTTGAATATTTTCAGCGAAATATCAACGGGTGGCGGGACAATTAAAAATATTATATTATACAATAACCTCTACATATATGTGATTTTTTTATGGTTTTAATTTGTCATCTCTCTGGTCCAAATCAACCTTAATCTGAATTGATAATTTATTTTCATTGAACCCATCTTCCGAAGACTCGGTACACAAACAGGTCTACACATGTAAGCTAGCAGTCCGCTCCTCCCGACCACGTGTGTGACACACATGTGCCCCGCTCGGGGTAGCAGAGCGGTCCAATTTGGTGAATTATCTACACGTACGTACCTTTAGTGACATGTGTGTATGAACGTGAGTGCCATACGCACAAGGCATTCTTCGCATTCTCTTATGGATGTGTTGTTGTACATTTTTTGTTGACTCTTTAAAGATGGATTCAAATTAATAAAAAAATATTTCATTCTTTTTATTCATTGAACTTTAAATCTGTAAAATTATTCTAATTAAAAATATCTAAATTAGGTTAATGCCACTTAAAAAAGCAGGTTGTTTTCGTTTAAGTACATACCAACACGAAATTTTCCAGTCGGGGTATATCGAGAGGACATACCATAGTGCCATACTTTCATATCTCCACACACAATCTTCAGCTCTTCTACATGCATATACGGCTCCAACGATTTATCTTATTTCCTAATTAATATGGATTATTATTTAATTCCTCTTTTATTGATTGAAATTTACAACAATTAAATTATTCGTCTTTAAAATCTCTAAACTAAGTAAATTCCTTTAATTAAAGTTAGTTTAAGTTTACAAACATGCCATCCATTCTTGGCAATTTACCAAACGGAGAATGCAGAGAAGACAAGGTGTCATTCTACATCCATACACCTTCTCAAACAGCTCCTACGATGTATCTTATTTCTTGCATTTCCTATATCAACATATCATTCACTTGATTCAACCATACCTTTCTTGGTGTTGCTCTACGACGCCTTTAAGAAAAGCTAATAAAACAAATACACATTTACACTGTATATTTATTTTGTTAATTTTCTTCATTTATTCGTATCACGTGCCTCAAACCATCTCCGAGTACTTTTCTTCATATTTCTCAACACACCAGTCTTATGTTCACATTCATTATAATTTAATTTATTCCGTATTCTATCTTCTAAGTGCACGCATTTCTACATAACTCATTCAGTACTTTTACATATCCACATTTCGCTTTCATACATAAAAAATAGTACTAACATACTGTTATGGACTATCATATAAGCAGATTTTGATACTTCCCGGTTTTGAGTATATATGTTTTAGTGCCAATTGACTTTGTTTCCTACCGCTATGCGCTGTTATATATTAATACACATTCCCATTTACCTACCCACATATAACATTTACTTTTCATTTCACACTTTTCTATCACCATGACTTAGGATTTCACAATATTCATTCTCAGATCTTTCTCTTTGTATCTCTCAAACAATTCACTAACCAGACTCCAAGTCATCCTTATTCTCCGCTAACACTACCATGTCATCTACATACTATATAATCCATAAACTTTCCCATTTTTATATCACTCATTGAACACTGTAGTTCTTCATAGAATAGAAGATCTAGAGAAAATATCAGTTATCTACATTCAGTTGCCTAAAATTATTCTTAGTAAACATTTTTACGAGCTTTGTGTTACCACATATTTTTCGTATGTTTAAAGTTTTGAAGTGTGGAAACTCAGGCCACCACAAAGAAACTAGAAGTTTGAAGCTATCGATTAATGTTGAGAGACTAATGATAAAACTTTTAAGCAGATGAATAAAAATAAACAAGAATCATGCACCATCCAAACGTGAAAGTTATACATATACGAGTAATATATGTAAAGATAAAAATATGAAACCATTCAATTGATATTGCGGAGGAAAATTTAGGGCAGAAAAAGTAGGGGAAGAAAATGCATCTAGTGGTTGAAAAACTTAAGGGAGTAGATTCTCTGTAGAACCATGTATTTGTTCAGAACTGATTCCTTAAACTCCAAGATAGCCTTGATGATCGCCAATATTCGAAGTGAAGAAGAACTTTAAAAAAGAAGTAGGTGAATATCTTTGTTATTACAAGTCCTTTTATAGTAAACGAGACGAGATTTCGCAAGGTTTGAACGAATGAATGAAAAAGATTAACAAAACAAATACATGGTGCAAATTTCAGTTGAAGGTGTGGTAAAGAAAGACCAAAGAACGTATGGTTGGACCGAGTGAATGATATTTTGAAAGAAAGAAATATTATATTAAAAAATCGTAGTATTTGAATGAGAAGGTGTATGGATGTAGAAGGGATGATGAATGTATGTGGAAATATGAAAGTCTGAGATTCTCTCCTCTCTGTCTACCATAACAGGGAAACGGCGTGATGGTATATATGATTGGTTTGAAAATATTCAATTCATGTATTTAAAACCTTGTTCATGTAAAACCCTTTCAACTCGTAACATATTTACTTTTTCCATCTGACCCCTTAATTAAATCACAGGGCCATCTCTACTCCCGTCGATGCACTTTCGTCCCACGGAGTCCTACTTCCCCTCACATGGAAGGACCACGTGTGTGCTGCACATGTGTCGTCTGGGATGCACTCCATCATGGGACCATCGGATATTTTTTCTTTGCTTTTTTTCCAAACAGAACGATCCCCGACGGACATCTTAACCAAACAAAAATAAACTGACGCCGCGCAGACGCAATTAGTTGTCATTTTTTTCTTGTCCCTTCACGAATGCACTTTTTGTGCAGCCGCCCTAAGATGGCTACAAAAGGTTGGACCAGGCGGACGTTGTTTCGATCTGTCGTGGGAAAATGTTGTTATGCAAAGATAATACAAGGCTTTCACATACGGTGACTTAGAGAGTCAATGAACTCAGAAAGTGAGATCAAATGGTTCACTTTGACTCAAAGATCTTTAATTACACTGTTGAACAATTATTTTTTTACAGAAACAAAAACAGCTATATTTGATAGATCTTGGTGTGCTGAATTCGAAAACGTCATTCACTTTTGTTGGCGCTTGCTTTCATGTTTTGATGTAACTGAAATCACCCACAAATGTTATAATGCTTGTTCAATGTGTAACTGTTAACAAATCGAATAATTTTACGCCTTTCTTACAAAAATATAAAACGTATCCTAAGCAGCATAAACTAAAGAAATCGTGAATGGTTTATTTGTAGAGATATGGAGGTCTTCGCAATATGTTACTAGTTGGTCATCAAAGTGTATAGGTATATACTCGTATATACTAAATACTGATGCTTTATATCTGAGTTGGACAGCTACCCTAGAATTACAGGCAAAATGAATGACACATCTTGTGTCTGGCTTCAAAAATATTCTATGTGAACCACTAGTGAGTCTCACTAAAAATTATACTTTCACCACTACACATAAAGCTCGATCTCATGAAAGAATTAGTAAAAGCAATGAACAAATACAGACCTGTATTTCAACACAGAAATATTCAATTTACCTTGTAAACCGTAGTCAATTCCGAATATTTACTGTTGTTTTCGTAAAATCTAAATAGTTAATTTTCATACATTTAAAAAAAAAAAGAAACACAAATTTTAAATTTGTAGAGCAGTATTATTTATTTATTTTGTATATCTTCTTTAATTTACAGGTTAGTTAAACCCAAATACAAATAAAGTTTAAAGAGAAATATGATATGTCCAGTTTAAACAATCGAATAAGAAATAATCGGTAAGGTTAAATCACTAATTGACATTACTTAGAAAGGTCAATATGCTTTCCATAAAAACATTTTCTGAAATGTAGAATATATCCAAGGTCCCATTCAAAAGTGTTGGCTTGCGAAATAAAGGAAAACCACTTACCAGATCTACTTATTACCAGTTATAAATAAATATTTTTTTCTTATACAAGTATAGGGGACGGGGAAGTATCATAAAACTCTTTAAAAATATTTTATGTAAGCTGTACTGCATAGCTCTTCCATTTTATACAATACTTATTAGTGTGATGTGACCATTACTTCCAACAAACCAGAAATATCTTCATTGGATATCAACAAATAGGTGTATACTGTATGTTTCAATAAGAACATACTAATATCTTCTAGTGTCCACACTCATTTCACTTTTCTTTCTTCCTTCTTGCACAGTTTGATTCCTTTGGTCACGCCATATTACATATTCTTCTACATAGCCTAAAAATCTTAATATTGCAGAGTTTGATTCATTTGGTCATGCCGTGTTTTTCGTGGATTTTCCAAACTTTTTGTACCCTCTTTACTACTCGTATACTATAGTTTTGTTAATTTTTTATCATTAATTATTATATTAGCCTAAAAATCTTAATAATCCGTTATTCATTTTATTTTAATCCGCATTATTTCCTTGTTTTATTTGTTTCTGTAATGCATTGTTTTTCCACATATTTTACGCAACGCTCTTACTTCTATATCATACATTTTACTTACGTCACTTTTTTACAACGTTCAAATTTCGCTTCCAAATTACATTATGAATAACAGGCTTTGCTACCCTTGAAAGCTTCGGTCGGTAAACATATTGTATGTGTATAACTTAGCATTTAATATATTACTTGCTATAGTAATCACGTAAATAATAGTAACGATAGTTAAAATAACTATTTTATTCCAGGTTTTGATGAGCGTATTGCAGTCTTCAAGTCACGTAATCAACACATTTTGAAAAATCAGCAATGATACAATAAGTTGACATACTTTTTCCCGATCAGTAAACACATCGCATGTGTATAACTTATCATTTAATATATTAGTTGCTATAAAAATAATGTAAATAATAGTAACAATAATTAAAATAACTATTTTATTCCAGGTTTTGATGAGGGTATTGCAATCTTCAAGATCCGTAATCAATACATTTTGAAAAATCAGCAAAGATACAATTAGTTGACATATTTTTTCTAATTATTCAATCCTATTACTTCTTCATTTGTCTTAACATCTACTGTTTCTTATAAATTTCACAATTATGTTATTTATTTTCATTTTTTTCATTGGTTGAAAGATATTGCCATTTTGAAAAAATCCTGTTTGATTGTTCTTGGCGCAAAAAAGTATAAATAAGTATTGTATATAAATAAACTAATATCAACTTAAATTCAGTTAATCTCCAACTAAAGCATCACTTCTATTTACCAGTTACAACTTAATCTTCTACGTTCTAAAGTGACATCCCTTCCAAGACCCAAGGGTAGCTGTTATTTTTAACTTAGAATAAACTTCCAATTGGGGAAGTTATCCGCTCCATAGCGCTAAATCACCACGAGATAAGAGTAATGGCCGCGAGACGTTAGCGTGGACCGGCAGTCAGCATCTAACACTTCAGAATGTGTGACACAGAGGGTGGAATTTAAAAATAGAATATCTCCCAAGAAGGGGGCTAAATATTCTCAAAGTAAGACCAAATGTGTCGCCATTTAAATATAAGGCCATAACACATTGTTTTACTTAAGTTGTTAAATAAAGAGTAAGTATACGTTTTATAAGTTTTTCAAAATAGATAGTAAAATATTGAAAAGTGTGTTAAGTTAATTAAATCAATAAAATATTTTATAACAATAACGTACATTAAAATCATAACGTCGCGTCTCTTGCCTTGTAGGCAAAGAAAACAAATCTCCACACACCGTTATCCTGATACGCTTCTTTTAGTTCCATTACATTTAATTTATACTTGTTTCCTCATGCATAATCTTATATTATTCATCGTTCTTACTTTTACCTTATTTCCAAATGTGGTCCAATTGATTCAGCCAGGTTTTCTTTAATCTACTTCTTTCACGCACATCATGCTCTTCTAACTTGTTTATTTGTCAATTGTTCATAACTCATTCTCTCCACATGATCAAACTCTTTTTGTTTTACTTAAAACGTCTATTTTAGTCTTGCATTCATTCCCCATTTTTTCTTATATTGACTTTCCACAAATTTTCGTTTTTTCACGTATCTCCACAGCATAGATCATTCTTGATCTTTTTTCTGCCTAGTTCAAGTTTAACACTAATGCCTCTAATGGGCAACATTACACTTTTAATTATTGCCATTATTACATTTTTTTTTATTTTTGAGGAAAACTACAATAGTTCTCGCGACATTTAGAAGACTAAGCTCTAAGAATATCATGTATTTTCAAATACCCCAGAAATATCTAACGAGATTATTAAAATAACAGACTATTATGTATTATTGCTATCCCATGTTCCCCGCTGCTATCACTTTTTTAAATTCTCTATCAACTCACCAACTCGTGGAAAAGACTGAGAGGAGCCGAATAAATGCTATGGAGATACGTGCATCGAGAAGAATACGTGTAGTGACAATGTATGACAGAATAAGGAATGAAGTGATAATTAATGAATGTGAACTTAAGGCTGAAACAAGATGAAAAAGAGTACGTTGGAATGGTTTGGGCATGTAGAACGAATGATTGAAAAAAGACCAACAAAACAGATATACAGTGCAGATGTTAATGAACAATGGTAGTGCAGATGGCTAAGGATGTGTGTAGAGTTAGGAAAGTATGGCGCTCTATCTTTTCTGCCTATCTCGACAGGAAGATGACGTGATGGTATGTGTATATGAATGTAACTCACCAAAATCTTCATAAATTTTTCTTGTACTTCTTAGCTGCATACGCCACCCATAATACTAAGAGACACTAATACTAAAAGACAGACCATTAAACGCAACTGGACCAGCAACAACAACAGCGCTGTCATTACACCCTGTCCAACTGAATCGATGTGGAACAATTTATTATATTGTAATTTGTTTTATCAAACACCGTTTATTCCACTTTTTGTAACGATATAAACCTACCGGTTTCAAGGCGTTCACCTCATCAACCTCTTATTCAATAATTGATTTATTGACCAAATAAACTGAACTTTTTTCGGTACCACAGTAACAATTATTAAACAAAAAATAACTTTACAGCTTGTTCCAAAAACCTAACAATTCAAGATGCACATATCTATCGAAATATGATGTATGAATACACCTAACATACATAAAGTACAACACTGAATGTAAAAAAATATAAAATACGATAAATTAAGTTCAACTTCAATACATGAGGACCTCCATGACCTGGCGGTAAGACGCTTGTCTGCCGATCTAGAGGTTGCGGGTTCGATCCCCGTTGGAAATCCAGATTTAAAAAAAATAATATTCCAGTCTGGTTTTCACTTCGGGCCCATTAAAATATCTTTCTGGTTGATTGTAAGAGATTGCCACATGGCAATGATCTCGCCAGGTTAAAAAAATAAAGATTCGACGTACAAAAAAAGAAAACCTCTTGAAAGCAACGAGGATACGAAAATAAAGAGCAAATTACATAAAAGAATACTAACAATAAAATTGAATAACCAAACTCGAAACCGTTACCTAGGATTAAGGAAATTCTGGAGAAATACCTTCCTGATCTCAACTACATCTACATTAAAAATGTTCACTATACCAGGTATGGAGTTAAGTAACCGTTAAATATAATCTTAATTTTTAACTGGACCAAATAATTTCTCCAGAGGGTATCGTCTTTGGCACGGTGAATATTGGACTGCACATGTAGTCCTGGAAGTCGTTACGTAATCATTACGGAAATTAGTTACAATTTCACAGCCAGCTTGTCAGCTGAAGAGCATTTGCCATGATTTGCTGGAAAAAATAGCCTCTCGGTACCGCTAGCCGCTGCAGGCTCGAGTGATGTTACGTCAGCGCTACAATCACGAGAGCAATAAGTGTCGCCACATGAGTGAAGTGTCGTGTCGGTGTGACGGGAGGGACAATAAACTTGTACCTTTGTGGTGTGCAGACCACGCCCGGCTGATTTCGTTTGGAGACATCAACTTCTGAAGAGCTGTTCCGTAATATCACATGTGGAGATTTAAGTCACAACTTAGTATGATAAAGTTCGCTGCTACATCTTCTTAATTATTCTATGTGGAATAGTAGTTTGGACACAGAACCAGTATTCATCACGTGGAATCGAGAATTTTGAGATGTTGATTTACAGACGTATCCTCAGGATTCTCTGGACAGTTCGTGTTACAAATGTAGACATGCTTGCTAGTATGTATAAAACCGAGAGCCTATTAAAACTATGAAGATTCACAAGCTGCAGTATCTTGGTCATATAATGAATGACCCAAGATAAATTATTACAGAGCTGATCATCCAAGGAAAAATATATGGCAAACAATGCCATTACAATGGGGAGCCGAATTCAATAAAGGCAAAGGGAAGAAAACAATTTAGGCAGTCGATCGGAGCGTGGTTGTTATTGCGACAGGAGTTCGAGTACTTGGGCTTGTGAGAGGAATGACTTGTGGAAAAGGTTTGTGTGAGCTCTTGAGTGTGGGGTTTTTTGTTGTTTTGTATTTTTATGTATTTTGTTTTTTATTTTTATGATTATGTACGGTATATTGTAGGATGAATGTTTTTGGTCTGTCTAGAGTGATGCAGTGTGAGGAGTTTGATTTCGCGTGATGTATACATAAATAATTGAGTGTCACTGTTTGTCAGGTTGATCCAACGGTGAATGTGCAACGGAGCTTTACAGAATGTACAACGGAGTTTTACATAATCAAAAATTGGAAAGAAGCATCGATTTATTTTTTCATGCTATATGTCCTCGTGATACAAACAAAAACCTAGTTTATTGGGGACACAACAAATGAAAGGCAACAAACCCAGACACTCGTACATTAAAATTGTGTGTCCAAATTAAATTACCTATTGTTTTTTTACAAATTATGTATATTTCTTGTCATGTGTAAAATAAATAAATAAAATAAATAAATGCAGCGGGTCACATCGCATCTCTCGGTTTAATAATTTGCAAACATTTTTTGTAATTTGCAAAATATATTTGTATCCAAATATGCAAAAACATTTGTGCAAAAAACTTAACTCAATTTTTTGAGATAATTAAAAAAACATGGCATCGTTTTCTATGGACTTGCATGGAATATTAACAGATTTTCAAAATACCTTTGACTAAGTTGACCATGACATACTCGTATTACTGAGAAAATGGATCAGATTAACTTGAGTAACGATCTCGTCGATTTTTTTGCATCTAATTTGAAAGAATGAACTCAAGTTATAATACATAATAATATAATATTGGGTCCTTACATGTGAAATTGGCGTTTTGTTTGGGAGGAACATAAAGTTGATTTTTTTTTAATATAATATATTTATTTAATGAAAGTATGTACCATTGCTATCTATGCACTTTTGCCATCTCATAGGTAGTTCATCGATCCCTTTACTAAAAAAACCATTCGGACGGGAATCAATAAAATCTTTGAAGTCGGTTTGGACTGCCCCATCGGAGTTGAATTTTTTCCCTTGCAAGAAGTTATCCAAATTTCGAAAAAAATAGTAATCTGTTGGGGCAAGGTCCGGAGAGTACGGTGGATGTCTTAGACATTCCAATTGAAGCTCTTCTAATTTGGTAGCCGTCTGTTGTGCAGTGTGTGGTCTAGCGTTATCATGAAGCAGCAGTGGCCTAGAGCGATTAACCAGCCTCGGTTGTTTAGCAGCTAGCTTTTCCATCATGGTTTGCAGTTGCTGACAATAGACATCTGCCGTAATCGTCTGGCCAGATTTAAGAAAGCTGTAGTGAACGACACCAGCACTAGTCCACCAAACGCTCACAAGTAACTTTTTTGGAGTCAATTTTCGCTTGGGGCATGGTTTGGCTGGTTCGGCAGGGTTCAGCCATTGCGATGAGCGCTTCCGATTATCATACAGGATCCACTTTTCATCACAGGTAATGATTCGATTCAAAATCCCTTCATTATTGTGCCGGTTGAGTAATGCAACGCAGCAGTCAACGCGCGTTTGTTGATTTGCTTCACTCAATTCGTGAGGTACCCACCTTTCAAGCTTTTTCACCTTCCCAATTTGCTTCAAGTGGATTAAAACAGTTTTATAACTAACACCGCAGCCTGCAGCTAACTCGGACGTGGTTTGCGATGGATCCGCTTCCACAATAGCCTTCAATTCTTCATTATCAACTTTGGTCTCCGGCCGTCCACGGGGCTTGTTTTGCAGGTCGAAATTTCCAGAACGAAAACGTTGGAACCAAAAACGCACTGTGTTTTCTTTTGCGGCACCGTCGCCATACACATCATTAATCCTTCGAGCCGTTTCTGCAGCACTGGTGCCACGGTGGAACTCGTACTCGTAAATAACGCGATATTTCAAGTTTTCCATTTTGTAAACTGAGTGACGCAAATAAAAAAAACAATTGAGGAAAAAACAAATGAATTATAATTTTCGAAACACAAATACTTGAGTAAATAGCTGTATAAATTTGAATTTGAAATTCTTAACCAAAGAGAAGATATTTGAGATCAAAGTTGCCAGTACGGCAAAACGCCGGTTTCGTATGTGGGGACCTAATAATTACAGTACGTTATAATACATAGTTCGGGATAAATTATCCCTAAAATGTCTAGTGATGTCTGGTAAACCGAAAGGATCAAATCTAGGACTCGTACCATTTTAAATTATACGAGTAATTGACGATATCCAATACTCCTTGAATCTTTCTTCTTGGTTGCTGTTCATGTGCAAAATTAAAACTCGATGTAGATTATTTTGTATCCTGATCTAAATGCAATAATCTCTATTTCAATTCAAAACACGTGTTTGCGTGTCTTATAGTCGATCATCTTTATCACCTTCTTCTGCATCACGTCTTCAATGCAAAATGTTGTGGTCCTCTGCCATGTCTCGAACTCGGCGCACCACCTGTCACCATCCCTTTCAGTCCTGAAGAATGTTTAATGCAGCACTTAAAGAAGATCCTTCTAACTCCTTTATTCAATTCGTCACCCTCCTTTTGCTCACCTTACTTCAACTGTCTCCATTATCACCAGCTTCTCCAGACTTTCAATTGTTTTTCTAGCAATATGCCAAAATACGAAAGGATTTTTTTAATTCTTGGAATCAGAAATATTGGTGCGCCTTGCGGTCCATGATATATAGAGTATCCGCCTCCGAAATCTTTCCAAATGCCCCATCAATATAAAATATAAGCACTTCATCGAGTAACAGAATTAAAGTATTTCGGGGGTAACTTTTGATAGCAGTCTCACATTTATTAACCATGTTTCTATCCCAACTGGTATCGGACTGTTACAAATTTCTTGGTTTTATATTTAAAATATCTCGAGACTTAGATAGAATGGATATCCTACGAAATGTGTGTAATTATTTACCTCGTTCTAAATTAGAATATGCCTCGGAAGTTAGGACACCCCATCAAGTAAATATAATACAAAAATATACTCAAACAAGTACAAAAATGTTCCTGAGAAATTTATAGTAGAGAACAAAGGGTGAATATTCAAAATGTGTACACCATACCGAAATTTTGACGGTATGCAACTATAGAAGTCTTAAAACAAGAAGACAACAGTTCACCGCGTTATTCGTACTAAAAGTATTATATAAAATACAATTTTATCTGTCACGCAATATTAGAGGTGCTTAGTTTTTATACTCCTGTTAATTTAAACCGTGCAAGAAATCATCCTTTCTTCAATGTGCCAACTTACAGAACCAATGTGATGACTTTTTTTTTTTTTATTAAACAAAGTTAATTATTGTACAAACATTTGTCAAGGCTATACCTATATACAAATTTATTACTTAACTAATCTTAATTATATGTTATAATTTATGAACTTACTTAATCTTATTTTCCTACATATCATTTTATTTTATTTTTTCAATCTTAATATATGATTTCTTAGAAATAATTAACACCTACATACTACTTATAACTAGATAACAATTCTTACACTAATTATTTAGCAAAAACAAGTCCAATCGTTCAGGCTACTTGTATTCCATCACATTCACTCAGACCTTGGTCGTCCCAGCTAATACTGTAGGTGGACTAGTCAGGCAACAGATAATGCGACGACGACGACGAAACGAGTTCTTTTTCTTTTATTAAATTTCTAACATGTGCGCATTTAACTGCGTCAACGATCTTTTGTCAGTGATTTGAGGGAATACCTTTTCCACTGTTGTGTCATATGTGTGATTGTGTTATTTATATGTGTATACTTATATTAGTATTTGTGTGATAATCTCATTTTATTTGTAGGCTCGATGAGCATTCGATTTTGATTCCGATTTCACGCTTTCTTCAAAATTTTATTCTAAAATTTTAGCTGAGCTTTCTTTGCTCCTTATCATTTCCTTTGAAGATTAATTTACTTTGTAGACTACTGGAGTGAATAAGAGTAGCCACCCTACCACCTGCCTGCTAAACCTTTAAGGAGAATAATTACATATATTTATAAGATCAAGTGTAGGTGTAAAGTGTGGGGATGGGAAGGTGTCGGCTGCGGCCTGTATGATTGGAGCTTCCCCGCATTTGCATATGTGTTGAAGACATATTCGGTGAGAAAACCACAGAAAACTCATCGAGGGAAGTCGAGCTTCAGAGGACCTCTGGGCTCTTCCGTTATGCGATATTAACACATTCGGCTTGTTTGTGGAGTGTGAGTGTTGTATGTATATATAATGTAGCGCGAAGTCCAGGGGCGATGCTTCACCCCTCCTGGTTTTCCTCTTTGGTCCGCGTGCCGCTCATCAGTCCTGGAGGCGTGTCACCCGAGCGCTCCTTCTCTGGATCTGGAATGTTAAACACTGGGCAGTATCGGGTTTTCATTTGCTATACGCAATTTTTGTTTAATATTGACTTTAGATTTGAAGAGAGTATGTTTTTAAGGTGCATTTAGCGTAAGGCTTAATTGACACTAATACCAATAGAATTTGACCAAATTTTATTGTGACTTTATAGTTAAGCGGTTATCTAGGTGCTACTTGAGTGAGTTTAATTTACAAAGCCGGTTTGGTTTTGGATCTCTAAGGAATTTTAGAACATGTGTAAACAAATTTTTAAAAATTTATAAGAGAATATAAAAAGAGAAGATATAGATACGGTTTTAGTCTCCGAGTTCCTCCATCATATCGACGATGAGAAGCGCCTTCTCGATTTTGTCCTTGCATTGGCCCAACCTCGTCCTCATTTTCATGATTAAGCGGAGGATACGGGTCATCTCTGATCCCTCTCCGCCTGCGAAGCTCGCTTTGGTGATGTCGGGTTCGGGAGTCGGCAGCAACGGTGGTCGGCTGCCGTTCCTCGGATCCCTCGGATGAGCGAAGTTTTCGCGCTGCGCGCTCGCGTGTTGCATATTCGCGCTCCGCGCAGCTTCGTGAGTATTTGCGCCAGTGATAGACCGCGAAGCGCGGGCGTCCAGCGCGGCGGCCTGATTAATTTGCGTGGAGAGCGTATTCCCCGCACCCGACACGACGCCGCTCCATGAGCGACCCGGTATAACACGCGGTGCCATACGGCGGGCGATTTATTCCGCGTATGCTTGCCTTGTAGGGCACTTTGAGTAGTTTGCGGGGTGATTACCACCGCAATTTGCGCAGGTGGCCGGTGTCTCCTTTGTCTTGGGACACTCGGCTGTCAGGTGGAACTCGGTGCACTTGACGCATCGGGCTCGATGGTGACAGTTCGATGAAGCGTGCCCCAGTGACTGGCACCGGACCGTTTTCTTGGGTCGGTATTTGACGAGGGTCACTCTGCAGTAGCAGAGGAACCTCAGAGTCGCCTTTATTTTCCCCATATCTGTTTCCTTCCCGAAATGGGCAAGGTACATGGGCGCGGCTGTCTTGGTCGTCATTTTGACGATCTTTTGCGCTGGAAAACCCTGCGCGGCGAGATCGCCGGCGATCTCCTCCGTGGGAATTTCTGGTAATCCCCGGATTACTGACCTTTTGGTCCTATCGTCCCCCTTTGTGAACGTATGGAATTCTTTTTTCCCCCCATCTAGCCCCTTTACGAGGCCGTCATGGTCCTCTACGGAGTGGACCGTGATTTTCGCGGTCCCCTTCCCGGTGTATTTCACTTCAAATTGGCCCTTCACGTTCATCCGGATCAGGCCAATAAGATTTCCGTGCGTTAGGTTACCGAGGGTTAATACCACCGGCGGTATTTTTGATTTTGTATACACCCTGCGCGCTACGCAGGGCGCTTCTTCCGTTACCTCACGGAGGCACGTGTACTTATTCGTTTGGACCACCTCTTCGGGTCCGGCAACCTGCCGTCTTTTGGCAGGTGCCCGCGGGGTCTCCCATTTTTCCGCCACTGGCCCCGCGGGGGTTAGCGGCACATAAACACCGTTCACTAGTTCGCACCTAACACCTGTGCCCTGCATCTTAACGACTTTCCGCGCAGCCCGCACTCACAACACCCGCACTCACGGCACTAGCACTGATCACAATTAGCGTTCGATCGCTCTCACTGTTCACTTGATTATAGCCACGGATTGACTACATAAGTCGGCCTTAAAGGCCCGCCTCTCAGCGCGCACAATATCGATGTATGCCCACTCGGCACACAGCACCCGAAAACACTGGATGGGTTATCCCCGATCTCTATACCCGCAAGCGAGTATCGTGGAATCTAAATGATCTATATCCGGCATGGTGAACAACAGATAATGCTTCGGGAGCTTGTGCTTATAACGGAAGGGTAGGTTGGATTTACTCTCGTAAGCCCCCAGGGCAGCGACTAAGGGATTGCTGTGATTTTGTTGGCTTTTATAGAACTTCACGGTCCAAGCGAGGATGTGGTGTTGTAGGGTTTCTTCTCGCTGTTCGGCGTGAAGTCGGGTAAGGTTTGTTCTGGGATGGGTGTTAAAAGATATCTTGAATGCCTTGTTCTGCACTCTCTGGAGTTTCAGGTGATCCGTGTTGCTCACACTACCCCAAACGGGTGCAGCATAGGTCATGACTTAATTGAAAGACTCAGCGGATATATTCTCGATACCGCTTAGCCTTGGATTAAAAAATAATCCATATGAACAAAATAATCAGACCCACATTATGTAACAGAAAAAAATACGTTAATGTTAAAAATTACATTTTGAGATGATAGAAAAAAAATGGCGTTCCTTTATAAGGACTTGTGTGAAATGATTTATAATTGTAGTCAAAATTTCCTTTTTTTTCCTTGCCTTATCCATTTGGGGTCCCTTCCATTTGGGGTCGGCTGCTTGGACCTTTTACCTCCATGTCTCTCGATCTCACCAAACACTCGGGGACAGTTCGAGTCTCGTCATGTTCTCCTCCACTTTCTAATATAAGTTCTTCTTGGGTCTCCCTCTGCGTCTATTTGAGAGTTCTTAATTCGTTGCTCTCTTGAGCGTAAACCTTTCATCCCGCTATTGTACGTACCCATATCAGTGCAGTCGTGCTTGCCGGGCTTTATCTATTGGCGCCACTTGAATTTTTCCACGAATTCGTTCATTTTGAATCTTATCAAATCTGGTGACATCAGAATTCAACTATGATATACAAATTTTAGTGACTTGATATTTTCACATACTCGATAACTTACGTATTTTGTGGGTTTGGTTATTTTTGCATGTTCATTTCCTCTTGATGACATTTCTTATTTTATCATACATCAACACATCACATACTCTTTTCAGCAAACGTATTTCCACCACATTTTGACAGTTCCATTAATTAATTCTCCATGTTAACGTTTTACTTCTTAAACAATTTCATATTTATGACTTATGAAATATTATTTATAATCCATATATTTTTGATGATTTATTGAACTAAATTTTATACAGATTTTAAAACAAATCATTTCTAAAACTGTTCAACAGTTTTTCGGTAATGTCTCTTGCTAATTCAAACATATTATAACAATTTTTATTAAAAAAATATAGCACAAACTATAATGAAACAAAAATGAAATAGAAAATCGAATTACAATATCCCGAGTTTCCATTAACATAATACACAAAATTTTATTATTGAGATATAGTTGAATAGATAGTTTTTATTTTTTTCATTGCATGCGGTTGGTTGGAAGAGATTGCCACCTGGCCATAATTCCACCAGATTGTTTTACAACGAAGTGTTTTAAGTGTGAGAATAAGTGTAAATACTTATTCTCACACGTTTAAGAGTATGAGAATAATAAGTATTCAATATAAAATATAAATAAATATAATTATACTACAGTCTCCACCAAGTGAACATACCAGCGCCAATCATCATCTTCATCACACACCGTCACGGTCACCATCGAGAGCGCCCCCGCAGTAGCATCGCCTCCCCATCGGTTCCACTAGGAAGGAAGTCGCCGTGTCGGAAGCAACGACCTCAGACGAACTTTATCTCTTTTCCATCGGATCCATCACCAATTGTGTGGTATTTGCCATGCTTGGGGACACATTGGCTTACTGCATTGTGAATTATGTCTTATGTTTATTTTCACCTGTTGTCTTTAAGATGTTCATTTAGTATGAGCAATACCCGATGACATTCTAAGTCAGGTCAGGCTAGTAAGATACTTGGCTTTCATCCTGGGGATTCAATTAGTTTGAAGTTTCCCAATAGCATATACAGTACAACTTAAACGATTTATTACCATATGACAATCTCTTCCGATCAACCAGAAACATGTGTTAGCAATCTGAGGAATCCAGAAGCTGTTTTTTTTTTTTAAATATTTTCATATACGTGCATCAGTGTATTCGGAAGGGAGTGCACATCCGTGATCAGACTATTCTTTTAAAAAAGATCATGATGATGAATAGTTCAAGATTGATGTTGGACGAGCAGCTAAAAAGTGAATGACGAGGAAATCATTGACAACGAATCCCAATAACGACGATTAATATTGTTGACCAAATTGGGTTTGATTCTCGATGGTACCAAAAAAATATAAAATAGACGCCAGTCTGGTTTAAGAATTCATCTGGTAACAAATTCGTCTAAAGTTTGATAAAGACAATATTGTAAACTTTTCCTGGGTGCTCAAACTGCATATTATTCTTCTATTCTCAATTTCTTTGGGTGGATTAAAACACAAGTGATCCCGAAGTGGCCTTACGGTACCGATAAGATTTGTAAGGGCTATGTGGCAATGAATTATACTTTCTTTTTCAATTTTTCAGCAAATTAATTAGAAAATAAATTATTCAGTAGACCATCATTCATCTATTCCCAATTTATTTGGGTGGATTAAAAAACAAATGATCCCAGAGTGGCCTTACGGTGCTGACAATATTTGTAAGGGTTATGTGGCAATGAATTATACTTACTTTTTTTTAATTTTTCAGCAAATTAATTAGAAAATAAATTATTCAGCAGTCAATGAATTATGTAATAGATGAGTGGAAATTAGTATTACTAAGAAATCTGTACACATAAATATTTTCAAAATTATATCGTGTACTTAATTAAAAATACTAAGAATATTAAGTAAGAGTGTAATACAATGAAATTCATATTGCAGTTGAGAGGGGTGTGTGGGAAAATAATGATATAACATATACGAGTATGTTACAGTTAGAAATGTCGCAATAAGGAAATAATGTAGATGTGAGAGAGGATAGAACGACTAAGAAAATATATTTAGCTGAACAAAGAGGAACAAGAAAAAGAACACGTCTAAGAGTTGTATAGAAGGAGTATGTTGGTCAACTATTGAAATATGGTAGGGCGAAAAGAAATATGAAGGCTAGATTGGGTTGTATGAGACGAACTATAGATATGGTCGATGCGATGTATGTTTGTAAGGACTTCTCTGCCTACCCCGTAAGGGGCATGGCGTGATGAGATAGAATGTAAGTAGTTGTAAAACAATTAATAAGTATTAAGTAATTGTTTTTGCTCATTCTGAAATAGGCTTTTTAGCTAGTGTATTAATAAGATTATACTCTATTTTTGTTACAATATTGTGTGGCTAAATTTATTCTCACGCACTTATTTGTGAATGGAAGTCATGTAAATGATGAGTGTATTTTTGTTAGTTTCATTATAAAGTTGAGGAATTCTGAAAAGAAAGATAAAAAGTTGGTATAAATTAAACGACTTAGATGCTTTCAAAGAAAAAGATTGGACCAAACAGTGTGATGAAGCCAGATTAATCGATTGAAAATTATCCTTATCAAGGTTGACCAGCAAAAACACTCATTCCAGAAACCGTTGCATAAGTGGAAAAACAAGTGTTACAAGTTAGAAGACTTTAGGATGTGGGCTTTTAAAAACCACAGTTTTTAGAATTATGCACGATCATCTTGGCACGGATAAGGTGAGCGCAGAATGGGTGCCAATTCTCTTGAGTGCTGTCGTAAGGCAACGACGTATTGGATGTTGCGATGAATTTTAATGCTCTACAATGAGAAAGAAAAATAAATAATTCAGTCTAATGTTATGGCGGATGAAACTATGGTTTTGTACCATGACCATCTTGAAATGGTACTTGATGGAGTAGCACCACAAAAGCCAAGATAACCAAAAAAAGATAAGGCATCATTGTGGTGGGATTGCACTGATTTACTTCAAAGGGATAAACACCATGGTTACTGGCAAGTATTACGCGTCTTTAATATGAAAATTAAAGTATGCGATATAAATAAAACGTCTACGAAAGCTGTGACGAGACGTAAGATTATTGCACGACAATGTGCCAGTGCACACTTTTATTGCTGCAAAGGTTGTTATTTAACACTGTGGTTTCCAAGGATGGAACCACCTACCCTTTAATTGATCCCTAGGAATTATTTTTTATTTTCAAAATCTGATCCGCTTTGCGTGCTGAAAGTAAAAAGTGATGAAGAAGTGATATCCGCATTGTAACACAATTTTGAAAACAAAACTTTTTCAGTTAAATTAATTCGTTGTTATAAAAAAATGTATTGAATCAACATATATTGAACTAACATATATGGTGACTAACATATATTGAAAATAAAAGTTTTCATTTTTTTTTTTTATTCTTAGACCGTTAGCTTTTGGACCTTTCTACATACTCCTAGGCAAACAACTCACTAGATTAACAGCCCTATACGTATTCTTTCAAAATTAAAGTTTTTGTTCTAATATAATTAATAAATTAATCATTCAAAGAACACAAGTATTCTCACCAAGGCGAATTATTTTAACCGAAAAAAAAAGTTTTACAAAGTAATTCAAAAACTTTTCATGTACTTTCCTTGTAAGCAAAAACATAGTGGCAAAATTGTCATGCATAAACAAGTAACTAAAACAAAAAAGTAAAAAAAGTAAATTTCTTGCAATTTTCGAAAATATTTAATGAGAATTTATATTTTGTTGCTTCAAATAAAGAATGTATGACAGAGTAAGTTATGAAGGCATTAGGATAGAATGCGGATTGAAAGAAGATTATATGCTTAATGTGAAGAAAAGAACACTGCTTGGTTACTTTGAAAAAATAAATGTTGAAAGATTTACAAAATCATTATATGCGAGTAGCATAGAAGGATTAAGAAGTTTTGTAAAGGAATAGAAAAACGTTGTTTTACTAAATTAATCAAATTCTGAAATAAAGAAAAGTGAAAAACATTTACTATAGTAGAATACGCACGAGGAGAAAGGTGTTTGCCAAAATTGAACGAAATTTATATCTGTTATCATATATCTGCATATTCCAATACAGGCATGGTATGTTGGTGATAATACTGAAATATAAAATAAAAAAATTAAGAGAGAGAATCTATACTGAAGCAAGTGAAATTTGAAGATAACTTGAGTGTGTAGATGCTGCGTTTTTGTTCACAGGCTCAGTATTCTATACTTGAAGATTAAACTGTGGAATGCACAGTTCGGTTTTTTTTAGTTTCTAAATTGTTATAAAACTATTATGTTATAAAACAGTGTATCATATATAGATATGTTCGTGGAGTTTAACCAGACAGTGACCATTTGTTGTTATTTTTTCGAGTATCAGCAGACAGTGACCATTTGTTCTTATTTTATTCGAATATCAGCAGAAATCGAACCCACAGCCCCCGAGTTCAAATACAATCTTACCAACTATGCCATAATTTTAAATTGATTTAACTTCGCTGATAATGAGTATCAATCCTTTTTTTTGCTTGTTAAGATACTTGAAAACATTTTAAATATAGCGAATGGGTTCCTCAGATTACTAACATAACACATATTTCTGTTTAGTTGGAAGAGATTATCATATAGTAATAACTAATAAGCCCTTCGGGTTCTAATGTATATGAGTTTGGGAAATCCCAAACTAGTTGAAGTTCCTGGGTGAAAGGCAAACATCTGACCAACCTGACTTCGTATGTCATCAAGTAATGCTCATACGGAATTAAAAAAACCCGCTTAGGGGCTTCCAAGTCAGCGAGCTAAGAGGTCACATATAAAGTTGTACAAATGACTTATGAATTACGACCCTCAAATGAAAAGGAATTTTTTTCACATTTTAATTATTTTTTTCCCTGGGAGAAAGACAATCAATCAGGATGTCATCGGCAATGCAAACATATAATAGAACATGTGAGGTGGAACACATCCAAGCTGTATTTTTACCTCCAAATTGTACATTATTTTGCGACCTTTGGATATAGGAAATACACATGCTGTAAAATAGATGATAATGAAAATTGAGTTATACCACCTGATATGAAGGTTTCACTTTCGAAAGCTGTGAATAGATTGAAAAGTTTCAGGCTTATATAGGTATATTCTGTAGCACTGATATACCTGTAAAAAAAAGTTTATCAATCATGTGGTACTAAATCAGGATAATTACACTTACATCGTTCTTTGAGTGTATGTGTAAAACGTTAATTCTGAAATAAAGCAGTTTTCTTAGTACAATATTTTACTTGCCTATTCTGTTTAAATAAATATAAGTATAACATAATATTTTTTATGGTCTCATAAATTTCGTTCTTATAAAATTTGACCTGTATAATAATTATTTTCAACCGCTCCTCTCGAGTCAGTCCGTTTTCACTCATATCTCCGTGTTCTCTGTTCATGAATGAAGTCGGCATGAATGAGTAATGATGGGAATGACGCCAGTAACTCGCCTAGTGCCTAATAATAATTGGTACGTATTTATCAATGCCCAATTATTCTGAGGACGTGGAGAGCGGCGACAGACCGGTACCATTGTGCAACTCCGATCACGCCTAGACCTGGCCCTGTATTTATGAGAGTCGTGACTTCGGTAGAGAATGAACAAATACATACACTCGACTTTAGCCAAAGGCAAGGGTTGCTAAAAATGGCCTTGCTGTTTTATATACCAAACCCACAAAGTATTTAAAAATATTATTAGTATCTTTATATTTTTAAATACTTTGTGGATGAAGGTCTCCCCAAGTTGACTACAAATAGTTTGGTTTTTTGCTCGTTGGTGCCATGTGATGCTACCATGCTTCCTTCTTCTGGGCATCTTTAAGCCTCTTGGGTACCATTGGCTTATTTCGGATGTCCATCGTGAGTCTGACATTCTGGCTACGTGTCCTGCCCATTGCCACTTCATTTTCTTGCACACATTTATAACGTCTTCTTCCTTTGTTATATTGCGAATCCAGGTGTTTCGTTTACGGTCTCTTTTAGAATATCCCAACATGAATCTCTCCATGCCCTTTTGTACGGTCTGGAGCTATTGTATGTTATTTACTGTGAGAGTCCATGTCTCGTAGCCATACGTAAGTACTGGAAGCATACACTGGTTGTACTGTAGATCCTTCGCTTTAAGGATATTGGGAGATTACTTTTGAAGATGTTGTTCAAGGGTCCAAATGAGCTCCATGCTACTTTTGTCCTACGTGCTATTTCCTCCTATATGCCACCTACCAACGATATGCCGATATGCCACCTACGTACATTAATATAAATTAGAAATACTATTTCCATATTTTATTGAATTATATTATATTGTACTTTGTAATTTATTTTTATCTAACACTGTTTATTCCACTTTTTTGTAACGGTATAACCCTACCGGTGTCAAGGCTTTCACCTCATCTTCAGGGGAGCACAAAAAGTCTTGTTTGTGCTCCCCTGAAGATGAGGTGAAAGCCTTGAAACCGGTAGGGTTATACCGTTACAAAAAAGTGGAATAAACAGTGTGTCATAAAAATAAATTACAATGTCTTTAAACCTCCACAACGTTAATGCCTTAACTATAAACAACATACTATATATTATACTTTGCTGATTATATGCGGGAATTTGCTGGTTCAAATGTATTGACATTAGTGTGAAGTTCATTTTTATGTGATTTTCTTTAGTTCATTTTAAAATGCCGTCAAAAGGAACACATCCCACTTAAGTAGCAAATATGCTTTTAAAAAATAACTGTATACTTTCATGTATAAATATTTTTCATGTAAAAATGCTCTAAAATAATGCATTCATTGATTTAAAAAAAATAGTTATAATGCATAAAAACGAAATATGACCTGAAAAGTACAAAATAATATAAAATCTCATATTGACATACTCAGCCAGCCATAGATTCAATATATAGATAATAAAATTATAATCTAATTTTCTTCAATCTGCATTGTATTACACTTTCGTTGAATAGAATACGACTTGGCGGGCTTATTGTCATATGTCAATCTATTACAACCAATCAGAGAGATATTAATGAGGCCTTAAGTGAAAACCAGACTGGAATCCTTTTTAAAATAATCTGGATTCCAATTAGAATTAAACCTGTAACCTTTGAGCTGGAAGACATGTGTATTATCAATTAGGCCATGGAGGGGGTCAAATAGATTAAATATTCCGATTTAAGAAATATAGTAAATATTTCGATTAAAAAAATACATTAAATAGTTTGATTAAAAGAAATTCGAAATCGATTAAAAAAAATAGTGTGCATTAGATCTTTTATGCATGAATACGTATTTGTGCATGCGCCCGATGCCAATTATTAAACGAAGAATAATTATTGAAAAGAAAAAGAAGTATGATAAACTTAGTTTTTTGGATGTTGGCTTTTGTATTATAATGGAGAAAAGAAGAAAAACGAAAAAATAATTGTTATTTGTTATAATTCGATATGATAAATAAGTATCAATTGTTAACTGTTATAATTCGACATGATAAATAAGTATCAATTGTTAACTGTTATAATTCGATATGATAAATAAGTATCAATTGTTAACTCTTATAATTCGATATGATAAATAAGTATCAATTGTTAACTCTTATAATTCGATATGATAAATAAGTATCAATTGTTAACTGTTATAATTCAATATGATAAATAAGTATCAATTTTCATAAAAAACATAATTGTATTGTGACTATCTATCTCAATCTCTAGTGTGCCCGCGACCACAACTATTTGAGAGCCACTGTCCTAGGTTTATATAAATCTTTAGTTACCCTCACGATACGATTGGAACGTTAAAATACCTAGCTTATGTATTAATATTTCATTGTATAACAATCTTGTGAGCATAGTGCCAGGTGGTAATCTATCCCAACCAACTAAAATTAAATTAAGGTTACATAGTCACAAAAATTATTCCAACTTAGTATAAATAACAACAATAAAAGTGACATAATTTTATGGAAGAAGGAAGGGATGATGGAGAGTTAATACAAATTGAAAATGACATCCAACGTTACAGAATTGAAATAAGGATTTTTCAGACATGTCAATGACGGAGTCAGTGGGACATTAGTTGGTAACTGGTTCCAGAGTCTCACTGCATACACTAGCTTACATACTAATCAATAAACCACCGAAGTAAAAAATATGGATATATTCGTACACATACATAGATTTTCCTATCGCGACACACATTTAATACCTCCTCTACATTCATACAGCTATTACAACTTCTTTGACTTTTTACGTTTTCTCCTATCAAAACATAATTCCCTTCATTCAACCAAAATTCCCATCATCTTTCTCTACCAAGACTTCTATTTACATTTGCACTTTACAAGTATATTTGTTTTGTTAGATTTTTTCTAAATGTTCAAACTATTTCAGAGTTTTCTCCTTCATCCTACTTCATACACATGTTTTAAACTCATATTCGTCCCTAATCCATTCAGTATTCTGTCGAATATTGTCCCCTCTTAGTGTACATATTTCTACATCATTCATTCGCTTCCTTTAAGTTTTTTTCGCAATTCAACGTTTCACTCCCAAACATCGAAATTGGCACTAAAACACGTTTATAGAGTTTAATATAATTCGGTTCGCGTGTATATGATACACTTATTAACAGTAAGAAACGAAATTATTTCTTTGATCTTATTAGAAAAGATCGAAAGTGATGCATGTATAGGGTGGAATAATTTTATCGGATGAGAAATATTTGACACAGGACTTGACTGAAAGCTGACAAATTACCAAATCAAGAACAAGGCTGGGGACTAATTCCAGAATCTATTCAACGTGGTGGTCGGTCACGTCTAAATTGGGCATGACAAAGGAAAAAGAAACATTTTAAAATGCTCTGAAAAAAAAATCATATGTGAACACGACACATCAGTTGATTTTAACTATGAAAGATGCAATAATACTTCTGAGAAATCACTTTCAAAGCATCTTATTTTATTTCTACTGCATTTATATAATTTGTAGAGCGATGTACGATTCAAAAATCTTTTCCTCGATTTCAAACGAGAGACAATGCACACACGAAATGTCGTGCATTTGAAAGGAAAATATGGTCTGGAAACATTCGTTTGGCACAGTTTCACTGTATGCATTTAGTTTAATAAGTTACCTATGTATTGGTTCGTGATGGGCACATCACGGTAACTGAGCATATACACATATATGCGAAAAAGATCCAATATACGTGTTATTTGAGAAAAAAATTGCCTAAAAACTACATATTGTATGGTAATAAAAAAATAGATTAGACATTTAAACTATAAAATGGTCTAGGCTCATCTTAAAACATCTTCCCGATCGAAAAACACTCGTATCAATAGACTCCATATACTCAATTTATTAAAACATTCGTTAGTACATTAGAGGTTTCGCTAATTCGTTTAGTGAAAAAAAATATGTACATTAATAGAAACATTTAACTTTACGAAAAAAGTAAAAATAATGGCGATTAAATAAATAAAACGTTTATGAATTACAAATAAAATAAAATTAAAACCTAGTTATTGTACATTAGAGGTAACAAGTTTATCAAAAGTGTATTTTAAAACAATTAACAATATTAAGACGTGACAAACAAATGTAAAAAACATGAAAATATAATTTATGCATATATATTAAAAATTGAAACTGGTATCAAGAGGTTTATGCTAAGAGCGAAAAAAAACTTTTGAAAGAGTTTAGTGACACGTGAAAAACATATATTTGAGGTGACTAGCGATTGAAAAGTGTAATTGTTCTACTCGTATCTACAGGCATATCCAAAGGCAGGTTGATTCTGCATAAAGGTTGATAAAAAAATATGAGATATAATGGCGAGCCCGGCCTCGAGGACGTCAGATGTTTTTCAGTCCATAACCTTGTATACGTAAATTATAATACAAAAAAATCACCTTATACACAGAGTTTTTTTATTCTCCCTCAAAGTTGATACGATATTGTCGCGTTAGACAACTTAGATAGAACTCTGGTTGTTAAAATATTAGGACATAATGGTTTATCGTCATCAAGAACCTCAGAGGAACAGAACCTGATTATACCATATATCCAATATCTGGGTTCATGATTCTTTGCTGAACTTAAATATTAAAAATGTCTCAATGGTTGGCAGGGACATCGAGATAAACATGACAAGCCGATCGAAGTTTTTTGGTAGAACTTTCTGTGTCGATAGATAAAAGATTTCTTTAGTATTCTCCTGTCACGCCTTCTTCTCACATTTGCCCTGTTTATTTGTTTTGTTAGTCTTTCTTCTTTCATTCGTTCTACATGTCCAAACTATCTCAGAGTACTATTTTTTATCTTACTTAATACATCAACCTTGAGTTCACGTTCATCCCCGGTAATTTTTATTCGTATTCTGTCATACATTGTAACTTCACATTTGAACGTTATATCAAATGACCATGCCTTTCTGTTTTATTTTTTACAAATCTAAATGTATCATTAAAAAGTTTTCTTTGGGCGCTTGGATTCACAGATATTAAGTAATGCCTACCGTCCAAGCTTATTTGTATATTGACCAATGAACTGTGTGGCCAAATGTTTAATGTATGTAGCAGTATTGCGTTTCTTAGTATTTTGATACTTATTTTTATGAAAGGTTTCAGTTTTAACTTAGTGGACCTCCATTTCAGAATATTTATGAATAAATTACTTTGTTATTCCACTAATAAAGTGAATCTCCACTACACGCATCTCTACCTCCTATCCCAAGGCTTACTTCTTCAGATGAAAATTATTATATTTATGAAACCTATAATAGCTAAAATATTATCTATTGAACCCTCTACGCAAAAGCTGTTGCACGGAAGACACCCAGGTAATAAATAGTACGAGTATTTCACCGAAAAAAAAAACAATTTTATTAGTTTGATTTTTTACGTACGTTATTGTGCCAGTTAGTATTTTTTTTATTTTTTTTATTATTACACATGACAATAAATATACACAATTTGAGAAAAAACAACAGGTAATTTGATTTGGACATATAATTTTAATGGATCTGGGTTTGTTGCCTTTCATTTGTCGTATCCCCAGTAAACTAGATTTTGCATACATATTTTTTATATACCTCACGTGAAAGCTGCTTCACGGAAAACTCTGATATTGGATTGTACCATACATTCAAATATGAATTATACTGGCTTAATTTTTTACATTAACATGTGTACGTTATTATTCTTATAAGTAATTAGTAAACGTAAGAATAAAAAAAGAGGAATGGTTATTTTAAGATATGAGCTTGAATGGAATAAAACGTAACCATGAATTATATTATAGTTAGTTATTTAATACTTTTTTCATAAAGGATTGAAGCACGTTTATTCAATATTTCTATTAACTTAAAATAAAAAAAATCTTTTTTGTGGGTTGGATCTTTTTTGGATATATCAGTCAAAATCTGGTAGATTGTTGGTAGCTGGTAGCTTATGCTACGAACACGCTTTCAAATATGTAAGCTTATCCATTTGGTTTTATGTTATTGCATGGTAATAAAATACATTGTCCCAAGGTTTCACTGTGGGAATGTCGCGAATGAATATTTTTTGACAGAAAATATTTAACATATTTTGTAAGGCAATAATTACTGTTGAAAATTTAATAAGCAAGCTATCGCGGAAACAGTAATAAGATAATCATGACGGATAAAGTAATAAAGAAAAGTTTATACTCGTAGTTTAGATTTTATTATATTTTTTTTGGGTCCCTTAAACTCGTGATTATACTCGTATATTGTTAAATAAATAAATATTTTATGCATGTGTACGTTGGTGTAAGAGCTATTTTTTAACTTCAAAGGAATCCTTAATACTAAAACCGTAAGAGGAGTAGATTTTTCCACTTATTATAAAATGTCTCCCACGATTATGGTCCTTTCTGTCACTTGAGAATAACCTAAGGGTCATGTTGCGGGATTACTCAAAAAACAATTTTTTTTTTCAAAGGTCCACCATTTTTACAGTTAGCCGAGGATACCTGCAAGAAAGAATCGAATTTCCAAAGCAACCCAAGCGTGTTAGGACAGACACACTTTTTCTATTGAACCTCCATCCGACGAAAGATATATAACGGGACCATATGGGCATCATTACTGTAAAGTCTCATGTGTCTAACCGGTACCCAGACTTAATGGTTAATAGGGAACGCGAATCCATCAAGATCGGCTTGAGTCCTTTTTGAAATGAATGTTAATAGCTTACGTTTGTTACATTGAAGAAGTGCTTTTATTTTTTTAGTTCAGTTTTGAATCATTTGATGGAACCGCGTTTTCAGACTGGAGCATTTCAAGAATAGCAAAACTCAATGCTCAAAATAAAGTTTTAGTTTCAACATTAAGATATGCAAGCGAAACTTGGACGTGGTAAAGAAGTGACGAAAGTGAAATAAATGCGGTAGAAATGAATGTTGTATAGAGTATTTAGAAAAACAATGAATGATAGATTAGGAATGTAGATAATTAAAAGTAAATGCAGTGCTTAAGATGAAGAAAGGAGGTTTAAGATGCTTCGGCGATGTAGAAGGATTGAATGATGAAATATTTATAAAAATAGTCGTTCGTCATCGTCGTTGCTGGGCCTTGTAGACTAGGATCCCTTCGCCAGTCGAACGTCAATTCAATTGGACAACGAAATTGTGCAGTGAGGTTTTTGTTCCTTTTTTTTCTCTTATTTAAGTGAGTGAGTCGCTGTACACCAGCAAACTCACCTGCCACACTACCGTACTAAATCCGATGGCACACATCGAAGTGAGACAATTGAACACACCGACATGTTTTTTTTTCTTTGTTTCAAGAATATATATTACCGAAGTCATAGGTATCCTTATACCCCCGTGCAGCCATATACCTCATAAAAATAATATATACAATTAGTATAGGTGATCCTCAACTACGAGGCCCAGCAATGACGACGACAACTATTCGCTGTATGACTAATTTCTATTGTAAATACAATTGAATATTTCTAATTACCAATGAAATTCCTCTATTTAGGTATGTGCTGATATTGCTGACATGTTTATAACCTTAGTCTGTTGAAATATATGTTAAAAGAAGGCTGAATGCAGAAATTATAAAATGTTGAATTTGTACTTTGCTATTCTTTCCGTATGAGTGCCAAGGAAGCTTGGTGTGGTGAGGTGCTGGCAGTCTGACTCGAAACGGTTCCGTATTGTATAATCAACTGTGGACATTGTTAATTTTTGTAAAATCATTTTGACTTTTGTACTTATTTTTATGAAAGGTTTCAGTTTTAACTTAGTGGACCTCCATTTCAGAATGTTTATGAATAAATTACTTTGTTATTCCACTAATGAAGTGAATCTCCACTACACGTATCTCTACCTCCTATCCCGAGGCTTACTTCTTCAGATAAAAAATATTATATTTATGAAACCTTTAATTGCTAAAATATTCTTACTTAGGTTATTTTAATGTGTTTTTTTATTGTTATTGATAAAAATGGTGGTTTTTTAACTTCTTCAGATATGGTGCCCATTATAATGGACACGTAGTTCGTACACCCTTTGTAAACAACTTTGTGGTATATTTCTATTTCCAATGATAACAAATGAAGTGTAGTACACTGAATTATTATAAATTGGGGTTTTCAACTTACTCAGACCTGGTGATCATTATAATGGACACATAGTTCGTACACCCTTTGTAAACAACTTTGTGGTATATTTCTGTTTCGAATGATAACAAATGAAGTGTAGGATACTGAATTTTACGACATCATGTTGCTATTAGTGTAAATAGTACATTAAAAAACTTTTTTTTTTAAACTTTATGATAAATTCCGGTCTGAGGAGATTAATTTAAGATTATTTTTTCTTTGTATAGTAATTAACCAAACAATCGCTTCTTTGTTTAAATATTGTTGTTAGGTATATTATAACGTTTATGAAAATAAATAAATTAATATCCCTTTTATAGTTTTGGTGATTGAAATTTAAAAGTATCTGTCAAATAATTTACACGATTTTATTACTCTACTTTCGAATTTACATTTTCGAGCTGTTGAAACAACTTGATGACACATTTAAAATTTTGAAAGTCAAACTTGAAGAGGTCTGAAAAGTTTGCTTTAAATCTTTGACAAGTGTTTGACATTAGGTAAATGTCGTAAACATAAGTTGATAGCGAAGATTTAGTTTCTGGAAACAGTAAGAACTTTGAAACACAAAAAAATAAGATGAAAAATTAACCCTTCTCGCTCGAATCTCTTTTTTTAAGTATCTACAAAATAAGTTTTGTTAAACTTTAAAGTTTCTCAACTGATCAACGAGAATACTCACTTTTATTCCTCCAAAATATATTATATTCATATAAATTAATTTTGAATAACATTTTGAAAGACGGAAATGTAAAAAGTATGAGAAATCATAGGAGCTGTATGAGAAAGTGTAGACGAGGCGACATAAGTATATCACGAAAGGAAAATCTCGCACTCTCTCCTTTCTGCCTACCCCGATAGGGATACGGTATGTATGTCAATTAAATATTTGGTTTATTCTTAGAGAATCAATGGATAATTTGATGTACATTCTTTTCAGATTTTTTTAATTCTACCTCGTTATACAGAAAACTTCACATATATCAAAGAATGCAGAGTGATAACTTTAGATACTTAAAGATATACTTAAGATTTTCTTAAGAGTTGAGAACTTACAAGTGTAAAACTTCCTTAAGTAAACGCTAGTCGATATATTAAAGTCCCAACACTTATAGAAACTTTTAAGGTTTTCTTAACTAACTATTTTATTGATTGCAAATTGAGTTTTTCTGACAAGGAATCGGTAAATGAGTTCAAAAGTATTAGCGATAGTAAAATCGTGTATAAAGTAAATTTTATAACCCCACTATGGAGTTACACAAAGTAAAGATCGAAACATCTAAAAATATATTCATATTTGGTTTCATTTTTAGAAAAATGGTTTAAACATTAGATTTTTTTAGTTATTGGATTCTGAAGATTGATTCCCAATTGAGGCAAACTTTAGTTACTTTAAAGCACTATACAGGCAAGTGTTGCACTAAATGGCATTATAAATTATCTCTAGTCAAAATACTATACATAAACAAAACAATATATTTGATGTATGAACAATTTCTGATAAATTAACAATTAACGAATTTAGATATTTGCTTATTTTTTTAAAATAATCACATTATATGTTTTTATAAAACTCATATGTAGAATATAGTACTCATAATATAGTATGTTCGTTCGATGGTAACAAATATAATTTTGCGGCATTTGTACAAGTTGCAAGGATGTTTGTTTATACAGTTCACAAAGAGATTTGTTTGTTTTTACACTTTACAAAAAGTTGAAAAATACGTTGAACTTTTAAAATTGTAATATGTAATTAATTACACAATAGAAATTGACCACACATAAATGATGAAAAAAACTTTTAAAACTGGGATATTTCATTAACTACATATATTAGTAGCATATACGAGTATGTTATATTTAAATTGGTTTCTTTCCAGTATTAACTATTTACAGGGTTTTATAATAGTTGTGTAATTGCAAACATAGTTTGTTTAAAATATGTTTACTATAGTATCGTGTGAGAAAAGCAAATATAAAACATGTTTAATTTCTACATGACAATAAGTCTTACATATTATGATTTTATGTTTTTCAGTACCTACTTGAGTAAATTAAATCGGATCGAAAAAATATAATGTCAAACTTTTGATATCTAACCATAATAACATTAAGAATTCCTTAAAAATACATGATGTTAATCTTCTTCTTCGTCGTGATTTTAATACTGAAGAAAGTAATACAGCACTTGATGAGCTCGTTTGCAAAATAGTGCGATGGTTTCCCATTGCCTTCCACACCGCTGTAGATGTAATAGGAATTGTATACATGTTGTACATATTTTGAGCCCTGCTGCCAACACACATTATTTTGGAGGAAAGTACTAGTTTGTAGAGGAAATATGCACTTGTGGATGTTAAGTTAGAGCAGGAGTGTTTTAAATATGTTTTGGGATATACTTATGTGTATAGAAGTTAAATAATTAAAAGAAATGATAGGGACACATCAAAATAGAAGTGATCATCCTCTGTGTCCCTCCACCAAATTTAGCTTGCGAGCCCACTCGGTTTCCAGAGGTGGTAGCTATCCGTGCACTGACAGCAACTTGGATCCAAAGATTAATATTTCGAGATATCAGCAGACCATGAGCTGGTGATTCACTTGGTACTACTTATTAATATCCTGCTATACTCCTTATTAACTAATTAAAAAACACCATCGTAAGTCCCGTTGTTGGGTGTAAGCCCTCACTGTTGCTCGCAGCCCCTTTTCTGCGGTCATTCGACTATCTTGCTAGAGGTTTTCCTATACTTCTGTACATCAGGCAAAGAGGTTCAGTCCCCCCTTTAAATGGCAAATAAAAATAAGGTTTTTTAAAAATGGAATTATTGGCAAAGTTAGAGAAAAGTGTCATTTAGGTGTTGCACGGTCTTGTAATCCACAAAAGAAATAACACTTCTTCATCACCAGTTTAAAATTGCGCTTAATTATAAGCCCTTGACAAACATAGGTCTTGAACCCAATTCGGAGAATAAAATAATCTGACATTGGTCAGGTGAAATGTAAATAAAATAAGAAAAAATACTTCCATAAATGAATATCTGTTCAAGGAATTCAATCAAGTCTCTTTTAGAACAAGATCAGAATGTCGCGACACGATCAAGTACCTTTCCGATTTACGGACTACTGAAAATCTAAGTAAGTAGACCTTAATCATAATTTCTTATATTCCCAACCCCAGCCCTGACAATATGTTATAAACAAAACAAAAAAAACGTTGAGAGTGGCGAAGAAAAACTCTGCGGGTGTGGTGTCCATATTGCCGCGAGCCAGGGGTGGCAGTTTTTTATAACGGCCAAGGAGTTTTTTTGACGTCGTCTTACTTTAACCCCTCGCTCTGAATAGGTTAAAAATATCGTATTCATAGGGTGTTCTCAATAAATATGGTATTAATAATTAATTATAAAATATTGTATTTTTGGTAACATAATATTTTAGTAAGAGGAAGTAACATGAGAAATGGAACGAAAATAAAGAACTCCGCAGCGTAGTTGGTGAGATGCTTAACTTCGATTCCGATGATACCCGAAAAAAATAAAGTAATGGGTTCCAATCTGGTAAAAGATCTGCCATAAACACTCACATACACTTGACGCATGTGAGTGCTGTGGCCTCTTTATATGTTGGATATTATTGCTAACACGTGCGATGACGATCTACAAGTTCAGTGCATATTCCAATGGCTCTAATCCCGAGGGCTTCAATTTAATAGTGGCGAAGACAATGTTTTCTCCCGACCACGCTCATCATGTCTGGACCACCAGTTCGGATATATTGTAGGATACCATATGAATGGAAATATAGAAATAAATTTACATATCACACGTATAAAGCGTTGTTTCGAAGTTTTACTATATATAGCATTTTTACATTTATAATCAGTGCATATTCCAGTGGCTCTTATCCCAAGGGCTTAATTTAATAGTGGCGTAGACAATGTTGTCTCCCGACCACGCTCACCATGTCTGAACCACCAGTTCGGATATATTGCAGGATACCATATGAATGAAAGTATAAAAATAAATTGACATATCAAACGTATAAAGCGTTGTTTCCAAATTTTATATAGCAATTTTACATTTATAATTATTAATTTATTGTATATTTTTTCCCAATTTACTTATTTGCCATTGTTACCCTTTGCTAACATTAATTAGCATTTCCCCTCTTGACTTCTTGCATTCATCAAAATATTGTTCATAACATACTTAAAAGTCCACCCCGTTGGTTTAGTTTATAAACTTTTTATGTTTAACATATTATTAAACAACTATCAATAATCCGGCAATAATAACAAATTTATTTTGGTTTTCTGATAACAAATGAAGTGTAGGATACTTTTTTAAATTTTATTTATTTATTATTTATTTGTTTATTATTTATTATTACACATGACAAGAAATATATTATTATGATTTTGAATGTTTTCTTCATAATATATTTTAAAGTCCACCCCGTAGGTTTAGTTTATAAACTTTGTATGTGTAACATATTATTAAACGACTATCAATAATCCGGCAATAATAACAAATTTATTTTTGTTTTCTGATAACAAATGAAGTGTAGGATATTGTATTATAATTTTGAATGTTTTGGGCATCATCTATAAAAACTTGTACGACATAATTTTGCATTTAGTATAAATAATACAGTCACAAGTTTACACACTTTAAAAAAAATCTTAGAATTAATTAATGTCTGAAAAGGTAAATTAATTACATAATAACACATAATGTTACATGCGGACGTAAGTACACCCGATTGAATACTTTTGATAAAGGTGATTTGATTTATTTATTCATATAACAATAGGTTGAAATATTTAAAATAAGTTTATTTTCTTTAGCAAATAAAATATTTTTTATATATAAAAACCAATTAAATTAATCTAAATAATTAATTAAACGACCTTGACATGACACCTGTCTTCCAATACAGAAGTTGGAGCATCGAGTTTCGTATTACTTTTTTAAAAGGGTTTTACTGTGGTTTTATCTTAAGAAATTTTACGTGACAATAAATTCGTCAGGTCGTACTGTATAAAACGAAAAATACTAATAATCATCCAGTATTTTAAAAATTTCACTCTTACGTTTTCATTAATTTTAACTTGACTGGTTGGTTAAACGCCCTTCTAGTTCACAAGTTGTAGATTCGGTTCAGGAAACTGGAGTTTTCATCAGTTAATTCTGTCTTTCAAAGTGGCTGAATGTTATCTGAATTATCTAAAAAAAAAAGTGATTTGAATCCTTTTTGAATATACAATGTCCATGCAATAAAACGATACGATTTACTATCCCTGGGATCAAGTATGACTGTTAGTCATCTTATATATGGAAGAAGTTTATGCGTATATTTGGTTTTTGGTGCAAACTGTTGCATTTCAACAAGCACACAATCATAACAGATAAAACTAAAAGTTTCAATAGCAAGGTGATTAAATTTCCAAGAACTTGAATTGTATACATCGCTTTTTTGTGTTGCTATATAAAGGGACGAAAACCATCATATAAGTTACTAAAAACATACAAGATACGTAAAATGGTCTAAGAGTAAAAGCAGATCGAAAGAGAACACGTTAGGAATCGAACCTGGAGCGGTCGCTTGTTTTGCATGAATACTAACTGTCATTCCACGATCAACGACGTATATGTCTTATTTGGTATGACATAACATACATTGCGATTATGTTAACATCTAATAATGTTAGAAGTGCACCATGATTTCTTGGACAGAGAAAATTTGGGTAACGGATATCAGTGTGATTTTAAAAATATTGATAGCATAAATTTTTCTACGAACACCCTATCTACCCTAATATAAAACACTTCATATCCAGAAGGATGTTTTGGCGTCCGTAAAAAACTTAACATGGTCTCAAGCTCTAAGCACACCACCGTAGAAAAAATAGGGTCAGGGGTGCGCGCTGTGCACAGTTTCGCCGAATAGGGCACAGTCTTACAACCAGATGGCGAATACGGGAAAAGGGGCAAAAAAATCATAGGTGGACTTCATAATAAGATTATATTATATTTATCCTTGAATCAAATTACCCTTTTGTATATCCATAATGTAATTTGATGTGGATTACAATGATTTTAATTGACTGGTGTATGTGTATGCGTTTAATAAAATAAAATTAGTAATGCTGAGTTGGTCGTATTTATTGGAGTAGAAGGCGCACTTTTTTACTTAGAAAAATCGACATAAAATTATGGTCTGAAGTGCGTCTTATGATCCGAATGTGGGTGATATGTGATAATAGGCTCCTGCAAAAAGTCGACTTAAACACATGGTCCGAAGGTGGGTGATGTGTGATAATTGCCACTTACAAAAAGTCGAATTAAAATCATGGTCCCAAGTTCGTCTTATGGTCCGAAGGTGGGTGATATGTGATAATAGACTCCTACACAAAATAATTTAAACCACCCGAATATTACACACGCATTTCCTTTTTATACATATGTATGTATTTAATTTTAATATCTACATATTACATTTTTTTGTTCGCTCCTTTTAGATCATTTTAGTTACTGTATTTCATATTTTTTCTGTACCTATTGAATATCTCCATATTAATTTGACAGTTCATTTAGTGCGCAAAACAAATACTTCCTAAAGCCTAATATAGCCTTCTCTAACAACCTTCAATATCGTGAATTACTTTCAAGTTTACGTTTACATTGGTGAATTAAAAAAGTGCAACATGAACCAAGCCCTTCCTTTTAAAGATGCTTGTTGACAGTAGATCTTACTGCAGCCTCTTCTGCCAACTAATATCCATACTCTCTCTCTCTCTTTCTACATGGAGAAATATTTTCTTTCTAACGTGAGTGAATACGTAATCCCTGCTGGCGTTCATATTATAGAGCAACATTACAAATTACTTCTGACTAATGAGTTGTATACTATTCTGTGGACTTATGGTGTCTGTGAATAGTTAGATGGTACGAATTGTACAACAATGCAGTTTTTTTGCTTTATTGCAGAGTGATTTGACTTCCAAATCAAATGAAAGGTTACTTTAAAAAGAAACATCCATTGTATCATCTGTTTTAATTGTCCTAGATAGATGCTGACCATTCATAAGATAATGAAACTAAGTCATTTTTCGTACTCTTATGAAGGAAATAATAAAGCACTTTGTTATATATTATTATAGAAGATTTTGTAACGGATTTTCCATTTATATATGTATATTATTGATATAATCGTGGAGTTTCCTACAGTCATCATTGTTCGATCAAAGCTTACTTAGTATTTCCTACCAACTCTGGTGGTATAGTTTTTTTTTCGTTGATTTTGCCAATTTTGTTTAACTATGAACCAAGTATAACTCTTACGCACGTGAATTAAAAATGTGATTGAAATAAAAAAATGCAAACGTATGAAAGGGTAGACCCAAAATCAATCACACAATAGAATATTCTTTGGAAAATCGCTTTACAATAAGAATACCAAGAAAGGATACGAAAGGAGAGATTATGGCTCTGATCATGATGTCCGTTACCGATAAAAATCTTAAAGAATACAATCATCCTTATATCGACAAAAAAATAGATCCTGCCCTTCGCTGTCTCTTTTACTTCTGCCATTGGATTACTACAAGAAGAAAAGAAACGGGAGATGTTCTGTTTGGCGAAATCGCGCATAGAAAGCGCTGAATCCTTTTCAAGGAGGACAGATGATGATGGCGAGAAACTGAATTGAATCTCTTTTTATGTACCTGGTCATACAAGGACATGTGTTTTTGTATACAATATAAAAAAACGTACGAATAAAAGGGGTGGTTTTTTGACATGTTTAATTTTTTTTTAAATAAGAAAAATACGATATATGAGTATTTCTCTGATGAAGCATACATATATTATCTTTAGATCAATGTTTTTTTATTTTATTTACAACAAAAAAGTTATTATTTTAAATGAACATTCATTTTACATAAATAAATACATACCATCACACCATAGCCTCTTTTGGTAGACCGAGCGGACAGATCTCCACACCTTTCTATCCGTAAATTGAGGTGCATGGTCGCGCGGTAACGCACTGAACTTCCGTGCGGAAGGTTGCCGATTCGAACCCCGTACTGTGCTACTCCCCTCGAATGACAAAGGCATTTTTTTCGCCTAGTGTTTTGGGCTATTAGGATACCTTTGACATCGATCATATATATTCTTTAAAAAAATGTAAATACATGCCGGTATACTCCGATCATCTCACTTCAGTGTGCCATCGAATCCATTACAGCGGTGGGGCATTCTAGTTTGCTGGTGTGCAACGGATAACTCACTTAAAAAGAAACAAAACTTCACGGCACAGCTTCGATTTCCAACTGAATTGACGTTGGAATGGCAAAGGGATCGTCGACTACAAGACCCAACAACGACGACAAAGATCTGCACAAATAACCTTTGCATAATCTACACTCATACATCTCGTCACACAAGCCCTTCTGTTTCTCGTATGATTCTTACATTTTATTAATTTAATTCTTCAACTATGTTCTCTCATTTTAATCACAGCTTACCTCTTTCTTGCATGCCATTCATTTCAGACATTATATTGTTATTTGTTTTTAAGTACATTTTTAAGTAAATGTATTTCAGAACTCATTCTCTCGAGGGACCAAACCATCTCAAGCTTCCTTTCTAAACTTTTCTTAGAACGTCCAAATTTTATCAATTTTGTTAAATCAATGTGAAAAAATATCTCTTCAATTATATAACTTGTCTTCTTTCTCTATTCTTCTCGTTTCCAAGTAGTTTGTAATATTGAACAATATTGTTTTCTATATCTCCCTTTCATTGTTTTATTATTTACTTATTATTTATTTATTATATTTTATTTAATTAACGACACAACAGTGTCTTTATATACAAATGAACATGTGACAGGTTATATAAGTACTTAAAATTATTGACAAATAATACAAATTTATCTTAAACTAACATGAAGATACAAAAAGCAGTAGTAATAATAAATTACAGTCATTGTTTTAAAATTATTTAATAATTATATGTATATTTAATTACAATATATATTATGTATGTATACCACAAAATATTATCAAACTTCACCAGGCAGACTTACGTAATTACGGTGTCTGATGTGTCATTTAATTCTTATATTCAGCAATTTTATCCATATATTTTATAATTTTGACTTTTTTTATGTTTTCTATCCTAAGTAAGCCTTTCTAACCTTTTGATCAGCAATCGACACTATTTATAATTCTTTTCTGGCTGGTTAGAAGATATTAAAGGCAATAAATCCGCTGATTGTAGCTTTGCGCAATGGAGTGCCAAATAAATAAATATGTAATTTTTTGCATTTATTGTAAAATGATCGAAATGGATAGTGCACAATGGAACGCAAGTGTCTACCTTGGTGAAATATAACTGGTATTATAATATATGACAGAGTATGGATTTATCAGATACTGGATAATTATATGTTCGAGTCACAGTTCATTCTGCGTCACATACTTAAGCTGCTTTTGTGATTCCTTCTCTCATCTACCCATTGCCGTGGATTCGTTTTTAATTATCAAAATGGGCACGAGCATAATACTGTGCGTTAGTATTTTCACTATTTTTTTCATCTCCAAATCATCGATTCAGACATGTAGAAGGGCACCTACGAATTAAAAAATATGGCTAGTAAAATGAAATGATTTTCATAAAGAAATTTACAGTGCCCGTATATAAGGTGGATTTAAAAAACTCCCCCATCAAGTAACGACAATATCGAACAAACTGTCTGTACAACAAGAACGATATAAACACCAAGACAGGCGGGTAGGTAAGGAGGATGGAATAATAGCAGCCGCAGTGGTAGAGACTGGTGTCCGTACACGCGAATAGCCACGGGTCATGGCTTGCCGTACCTTGCACGGGGAGGTATTCCCTCCCTTCTGAGGATTGGGGTGACTTAGAGGGTCGTTTGCCCTCTTTTTTGGTGCCTCCACTTTGATGATTTAAAGGTCTGATTCAGAAATTACTGGTCATATAAACCAAATAATCAATTGTATGTATAAGACGTACTATCATGCCATTTCCATGCTCGATAAAATCAAAGAATGGAGAACGAGAACTCATTTCATGTCTACATACGAGTATCATATATAATTCATCAACATTTCGTACATATTATCATTTATTTATTTAATTTACGACACAACAGTGTCTTACAGACAAATGCACATATGACAAGTAAATACAAATACTTAAAATTATTGACAAAAATAAAAAAACTTTATCTTAAACTAACATGTACCATAGTACAAACAAAGTAATTACAAAGTCATTGTTTAAAGTTATTTAATATTAATATGAACATTTAAACTTAATATATGTATCATATGTATATTACCAAATTTAGCCAAATAGACTTGTGTAACTTTTGAACACAAATTTAACAGTGATATAGAACTTAGATTCGTTATTAGTGTAACAACACTTACATAGAACAAGAAGATTTGGACCATTAGACTGTCCTATCTAGACACACATATTTCCCCTCTTTCACATCCATACACCTTCTCACACAGCAAATGTGATTTCTCTTAGTTCTAATATTTCCTTCTTCCAAAATATCATTCACTTGATCCAACCATATTTTACTTGGTCTTCTTCTTGCACACCTCTCACTCACATTTGCAATGTGTTTTGTGTTGGTAGTCTTTTTCATTCATTCGTTCAACGTGCCCAAACCATCTCAGAAGGCTCTTCTTCATCTTACTCAACATATAAACCGGAAGTTCTCATTCATCCCTAATCGGTACAATCCGTATTCTGTCATACCTTGTCATCTCACATAATATTCACAAATTTTTATAGCATTTATTCAGTACCCCATTGACTTTGTTTCATATTGCTAGATGCCGTTCGATATCCTATCAACTAAGAAAATACTATCCAAATAGAAGAATTCTTGAATTTGCTTCAATATTTCATTATACGCACATGTAGCATTTACTTCCCCTTTCACATTTTTATATCGCCATTTCTTCGGATTTCGCAACATTTATTCTCAGATCTTTCTCTTCGCATCTCTCATACAATTTACATACAAAACTCTAGAATTCAAATTCACTATCAGTCAACACTACAAAAATTTTAATTCAGATGAGTTCGAAAGTTCATGTGAAACCAGTATAGAATCATTATTCTTAGAGAACGAAGGCTGGGTAATTCTATATGAATTGAACCCGAGACAGTATAGATTGCTTAACAAATGTTTTTATCACGAGCACTTTCCTTTATAAAATACACCATCTCATTATTATAATTAAATTGATCTATTTCCTTATAATTCTTTCAATCAAAAACTGTATCACTTAATCCAAACAATTTCCTTAGTTTCGTTTTACTCGCCGACTCAAGGTATCACTGTAAATCTCTATTGTCTATAATTTGTCTTTATTCGTTAAACGTGCTCAAAATATTTGTATATTTCTTCATCCCGCTTAATTGTTAAATATTATTCATAAATAAGCATTTTTTTTTGTTTGGTATCATTGAATACAATAATGTTCTTCTTCATCGTGTGATATATGCTAAGCATTGCGGTCCTGTGTTACGAGTACGTCTCAAACTCGGCGCACCGCCTGTCTTCATCCCTCCCGGTCCTCGCCATGCAGAACGCAGCGCTTGAAGAGAACCCTGAAAACTTATTTTTTGATCCCTCAGCCTCATAGTGCATCTTACTTTAGCTCGCCTTCCCTCAATTATATGAATCGACATTATGTTATTATACATGGATGAGCAATATGAGTATTTTTAATGTTATCGAGTCAGCATTCTTATCTTCACGGAAATAAACTTCATTTTTATTTTAATAGCTTCAAATACTCGTATTTTAGGTCATCTGTTGGAATATATCCGAAATATCTGACATTTATTGACTTATCGAAATTTTCTCTGTTCATATATTGCTCAGTTGTAACACGGACTTTTGTTGTGCTTAAATATTATGTTTTTTTTATTTTTAAACCTGGCGAGTTTATTGCCATGTGGCAACCTCTTCCAACCAAATAGAAATATATTTTATAGGCCCTAAGTGCTAACCAGACTGGAATCCTATTTAAAAAAATCTGGGCAGACAAGTGTCTGACCACCAGACCACGGAGGTCGTCGTATGTTGTTCTGTAGGTTAGTAAAACTGTACCTTGATTTATACCAAGATGAAATAATCACATTGAAACAAAGACTTTAAACAAAATGTTGTTATAACTGATACTCAGCATCAAGCTAAGTAACGTGGCGTTGAAACACATAGAGATTTTAAACAAAATCTTGTTATAACTGAGACTCGGCATTATGCTCAGTTACGTGGCGTTGAAACATATAGAGATATTAAACAAAATCTTGTTATAACTGAGACTCAGCATTATGCTAAGTAACGTGGCTTTGAAACATATAGAGATTTTAAACAAAATCTTGTTATAATTGAGACTCAGCATTATGCTAAGTAACGTGGCGTTGAAACATATAGAGATATTAAACAAAATCTTGTTATAACTGAGGCTCAGCATTATGCTAAGTAACGTGGCTTTGAAACATATAGAGATATTAAACAAAATATTGTTATAATTGAGACTCAGCATTATGCTAAGTAACGTGGCGTTGAAACATATAGAGATATCAAACAAAATCTCGTTATAACTGAGGCTCAGCATTATGCTAAGTAACGTGGCTTTGAAACATATAGAGATATTAAACCAAATCTTGTTATAACTGAGACTCAGCATTATGCTAAGTAACGTGGCTTTGAAACATATAGAGATTTTAAACAAAATCTTGTTATAATTGAGATTCAGCATTATGCTAAGTAACGTGGCTTTGAAACATATAGAGATATTAAACAAAATCTTGTTATAACTGAGACTCAGCATTATGTTAAGTAACGTGGCTTTGAAACATATAGAGATTTTAAACAAAATCTTGTTATAACTGAGACTCAGCATTATGCTCAGTGGCGTTGAAACATACAGAAATAAATACGCTGACATACAAATATATTGAGAATTCTCATGATATAAAAATGATATTTATTTTAAGTGATGTCACTGAGTGTTTGCCTGTTTTCAATAATATTACAAATGATCTATTGTTGGAATATCGTAGTTCTTGACAAAGCACAAAAGGTTGGCAGTTGAAAAAGGTAATTAAGAGGGTTCCTATCTTTGGCACGAGACTTTTTGTGTTTCCACGTAAATAGCGGACGGGTTGCTTCATATATGAGGTCACGATAAGTCCGTACCGGCCACCGGGTGCCGTGGGGAAGAGTCGTCGAGGGGATGAACAAATCGCCCAAGTAATGCTTTGTCGTGTATTGAAGCACAGGGACGTAGAGCGAAATAAAGATGATTGCTGTTTTAATTATAATTATCAACAAGATTTTTTTCAACAATCTTTAATTTATATGTAAAATTTGTGTTATTACATATTCTCGTTACTTATCTATAGCGGTTATTCATTTCTGTGTCTCGATCATCAATTACTAATTATGCGATCTATTTCCAGTACAACGCAATATAGATCGCCCTATAGTTCGCATCAATCAGGTCTTCCCCCGTGTATGTAGTCCCAATTTTCAGACAAGTTAGCATATGTTGTAAATCCTGTATAATCACACAATCACATTCAATGCAATGTACGTAAATAAGCCTCCATACAGCACCCTTACTGGAGTGTATTCAAGTTTATCCAAGTATTCTGGCTTCTGATCTCCTAGTGCCATATTTTTGTAGAGCTCTATCCAATTGTCAGACGTTTTTTTTTATCCATTTCAAAGAACGCGTCTTATCCAGTGAAATCGTCAGTTCTTGTGCTCTATTTATGAAACTACTCCTAGATTTCAGTATTGCTTGCTGGTGACCATACAAATGATGTATTTGATCCTGAACTTGCTTTGTTCTTTCTAGATCGATTGTAATACTTCTACGGATATCAGTTGGGGCGATGTTGATAAATTGGTGGATTTTCTGCACTAGGGTTGCTTTTAAGCAACCTGTTATTATTCTCCCGGTTATTCTCATTAATAACCTCTCTAGCATGTGAGGACTGGTCACTCCAGACTGGAGCTACATATTCCGTTGCAGACCAGCAAGGTACAAGAGCTGATACTTTTAATGTATGTGGTTGTGCTCTCCATGAAGCGTCAGAAATTTGCTGTTGAAGTATGGACACAATCAGAACACCAAAAAGAATAAAGAAGTTTTAGATATGTCGTGCTATCAAAGAATATTGAGAGTCTTATGGATTAATCAAGTTCGTAATTATTATATCTTGAAACGATTGAATACAGACAGAGAAGTATTATTCACCACCAAAAGGAGAAAATAAGAGTATTTTGAAAATATGCGATTAAAAATATAAACCCCTGCAACTGATATTGCAGGGGAGATTCAGGGTAGAAGAAGTACGAGAATTTACTAGTTGAAAACTTCAATGTAATCTGAATATCGAATGTTTCGGTGAGTTTGATGAGTTTGATGAGGCGCTGGAAAATAAAGAAACCGATGTGAAGTTAAGACGGCTGAATGGAGTGATAGAAGATTGTCTTAATGGGTGTACTAAACTAAAAGGAAGGCTGCTGCTAGTAGAAATAAGTGGTAAAAAACAACCCAACCATTTTAAATAGTCCAAAGGGCATAACCTACATTCTCAACCATTTCACACATTATAAACCTTAAAAAGCATCACATCACGTATTCACTAGCACGTAATAATAGCATACTTTATTTTTATATAACGTTAGTATTATTTCAGAGTTCGATTCAGTTCCAAACGATTAGAATATGAGCTGAAAATCTTAAATAATGTAGTTAGATCAAATATTTTTTTTCTATCTGACAATGTTATAAGACTTATTACTTCCAAAATAGAATTTGAACATATTTTGAAATATATATATTAAGAATAACTCTGCACGCCTCTGTATCAGCATTTGAAGGCGCTGTATGTCCTCACAATCGGTTCGGTATACGGTAGTGACCGGCCGTGTAAGGCACGGCCGGACCGCGAGTAGCGCGGGGTCACACCGGCCCGAGCCACCCACTCCGTCCCATGTCCCACTCCCGGCCCGCTGGGGGGTTGGTTCTCCCTTCACTTCGCCAAGACATACAACCACAATCTTTATACTGTCAACTGTTAAATATATTTTTGGATTCAATTTAACACTTCATCGTATAACTATCTGTTGGGCTTATTGGGAGGTGAATATTTCTTCCAAGCAAACTAAAAAAAAATTATAGAGGAACACACGGTTGAAAAAATGACAATTCATTTGTACAAAATTCATAAACAATGAAAGTAAGATATCATCAATCAAAAGGAAAAGGACCATATGGTACCAACTTTTATCTATGGAAGTGAAACGTGTACGTGAAAAGACTGAAAAATAACCGAATAAGTTATGTAAATATAGAGATGCGTGTACTGCAAAGAATATATCGGACGACATAATACGAAATGAAGTGATTGTTGACAGCAACATAGTTTGTACGCATATACTCGTACATAGATTCCGATATTGTACATATATCTCAAGATAAATGGCTGAAAATACATTTAAGAGAGAAGCTGTCAAAAGTTCTGGTCTCATCTCATCACATCCCCTCAGTTGAGATCACCCCACCAATAAATCATTCAAGTTCGGCCGCAAGGGCATCAGATGTTTTTCAGCCCACATTCAAGTGTGAACTAAGGCATCATAAATATTGAGAAAGACCATACGAACTATCTTGGATTGTTTGGGCATATAGAACGAATGAATGAAGAAAAACTAACAACCCAAATATACTATATACTGCGAATATATATAATTATAATAAAATCAGTCCATAAATAAACGCGCTGGGAGTTAAGCCCAGGACGCCAAGATACTAAGCACGCAGGTTAGCCAGTAGATCATGAATTAGACAACCCCCAATCTCATGGAGCATTAAATGTTTGGTAAATGGTACAGTTATTCAGGTTTTTTTTTGGATCATAGACACATAATTTTTATCATTATTTTTAAGAAAAAGTTTGGTCAGGAAATTTTTACATTTTCATTTCTTATTATATTATGTAAGAAAAACTATAGTCAATAAGAATATCAACTATATATTTCATATGTCAAAATGACGAATCCTCGTTGTTCAATTTAATATTTTAATTTTATACAAAAAAGTATAAAAAATATCGAAAAGAAGCATAGAAAGTCAGAGAAATTGTAAAAGTTGTGTGAGAAAGTGTATGGATGTGGAAGAGGCTAAACATGTGTCGAGTTAAAAAAGTCTGGCACTCTGTCTTTTCTGCCTACCCATTCAAGGAAATGGCGTGATGGTATGCATGTACTTAAAACGTATGAATAAAAACTATTTTAAAAGTAGGCCCATTCTCTATAAATAACCAATTTTGCACAAACTGAAAAAATATCCTACTAAAAAAACTAAAACTCGCAACGGCAAAAAAACTACGAAATGCATTTAACTAACGATGTATGCAAGATGCATTTTTTGCGACAACTTTGATAATTAAGAGTGAAATTATTTCAACCCCTTTACGACCGAGCGATTTTTTATACCCGTTGCAATGGGAATTTTTAATAGTTTTTTGCAGATATTTTTTTGTCTTGTTTCATTGTTTGTTTGTAAATCAAACAATAGTCGTTGCACCAGTATATCTAGTTTCTATCTATTTTTTATTCATTTTGATTTATTTTTATGTTAATTGTGTCAGATTTACAATCTAATTGCCGTTACCGGGTATCAAAACGGTATCTAGGTATCTCGGTAAACCTGAAGAGTGTTTTTTATGTTTAGTAAAAAGTTAACCTTTTACCGGTTTCGGTTTTTTATGTGCTTCCTTAGGCTATGAATCCTTCACATAATTAATTAGCTGCCTTATTTCCATTAAATTTTATTACACGGAAATTATATATTACAGCAACTACCGTTAGATTTGTGTCACATGCAAATTCAACATGACTAGAATAAAAAAATATAAAAAACAAAACCTGCTTGAAATCTTCTTTTATTTAATTTTTTGAAGCTAGAAAGTATTCACTGTTTTTTAGGAATTATGTTATAAGAACATTGATTATATTACTAGTTTTTTTTGTAAGTAGAAAAATTATCTATACAAGTAACATAATAAAGACGGTATGAGAAGTTTGGTAAGACCTAGAAAAAAGTGACATGTTCAAATTTAAAAAAAATATGAAATAAGGGAATGTGAAAAGCCTTCATAATAAGAGACTATGCATGACGATTTGTATGGATGTGTCAGAAGTGAAAAATGTGTTCCAGTAGTAAATAAAGTGGGGGACGTGTATTTCCTTACCTCAATAGAGACATGGCATGATGGTGGTGATGAAAATAATGTATTAAAGTATTTAAAACTGTAACTTCAAATTGAAAAATGCATAAAGAAAAAAATTATTTTCCTTCAAATGAAAGAAAACTATTTTTTTTCATTTCAAAGTGAATAATTTGATAAAGTCAAACTTTAATAAATTGGAATATTGTTTTATAATATAGTTATAGATACAAAGATGAATATAATAAAAATGTTTTGAACGTAATTAAAAAATGTATAAAATTTAATTATGAAAAATGTTCAAATTCTTTAGTAAGAATGGAACATATTAAGTAAGCGATTTTTTTTCCAATATTTTTAAAGTGATCTTTAAAATATATCAATAAATCTTTTAAAACTATAGATATTTTTTATAAACAAAAAGTTTAGAAATGAGAAGATGCTAAATTTTATTTCCATGAAAATGTATAATGTTGAATATTTCTATTGTTTTTGGAAAGACAGTTATCAGATATGATGTTTTTTTTCGGGTAAGCTCAATGTTAAAAATTGTAAAGATAAATTATATGTATTGATAAAATATCGTATTTCTAATTTTATTTTAATAAATGCAAACTGTCGGATTCTTTGAAGAGGAGATGCATAAAAAAGAGCATCTTTAAGAAGCGTTAAAAAACCTCATGCAAGCATTATAAAAGTATGCGCAGCATAATACATATTAGGTTCGCCATGATTTATGGGTCAAATTATCGGTATTTTACTATATATAACTTATATATAATATGTTGCAAATATTCATTGTTTATGGTAAAACTTTCCATTGTTAGCTTTTGTCTTAGATAAATATTTATTTGACAGTTTTAGAAATATTGTAAGTGAATATTCAAGTTAAATATTAACTTATTTAAAAACTATATTGCATTATGTGTTTGAGTATTTTTCATAGCTAAAGATTTTAAAATGTATTTCTCAATGTAAGTTCAATTTTTTTCTTTTCAACATCTTAACTAAAAATGTACAGAGTTACCGATGTCATCTTGATTTGAAATTTATTACAGGGTCTTCTTCTTCTTCCTATAGATCACGATATGTTTGTTCCGCTTGTTCCCCTTCTTGTGACGTGAATTGCCAGCTGTAACGCCATCTCTTTGGAGGTCTTCCCGGTAATCTTCTTCCGGCTGGGTTCCCTTGAAGGGTGACACGTGGAAGTCTGTCGTCTTGCATTATGTTTACATGTTCGTTCCAGTATTACCTTCGTTGTCTTCCCCACCTGACGATGTCTTCCGTACTACACTTTCTTTTTATTTCGGTGTTTCTAATTATATCGTTTTCATTTCCGAGGTTCTCAGTAGAGATTTTGTTCTGGATGTGTCTGCTCTGGTCTCTATTCCGTAGGTAGCTATCGGTCTCACACATGTCTTGTATATTCTGACTTTACTTTATATTCTCATGGGTTTATTGTTCCACATCAGTGTTCTTAGGCATCCCGATATTGCAGCCGCCTTATTGACCTGTCTCAAGGTTTCATCATACAGCTTTCCATTGCTACTGATGCTCACTCCAAGATACCTAAACTCCATTCCTTGCTCTATTATTTTGTTATTCACTGCTAGTTTGCATCTCACCGAGGTCTTAGATATTGTGAGGCTCATCGTTTTGTCCGTGGATATCAACATGTTATATTTTAGTGAGGTTTGATGGAGTCTATATAACATCCTTTGGAGGTCATCTTCGGATTTTGCGGTGAGTAGTGCATCGTTTGCGTAGCGTACAATGCTGACTTTTTTGTCTCCCAGTCTGTGCCCTATGTTCATGTCTGCAACTTCCTCAATTAGTTTGTCACAGGGTGGTTATCAAAATAAAGAGGATTATATTGCCATAATGGGAAAACATTAGTTCTACTGATACCAAACGTATTTTCTCATCATCTATAATAGTGTTAGGGAAACACATTTTTCATCATTTTGTGGTTCTATACTACTAGTAAGTTGAGATACCGTTTTGTCAAAAGTTCCAGTAAGTTGGAAAATGTGATTCTTTGTGGTCAGTTGCAGTAATATAAAACCTTAACGTAACTATATCAACTTCAAAATTAGAGCGTGTGTGAGTATACAAGTTTCCACTGTCACTGACTAGTGTAGTGGTCCTTAACCGGTGCTCCGCAAGGATGTTACAAGTGCTCCGTCAAATATAAAATATTTGATCCAAGTTTGGCAAATTGCTGTAGGCAAAGCAGCCGAAACGCGACGCAATCACCTACATTCCCATTTTTTGGAATCTGTAATTTTCATTTATAAATAAAAGTAATGTTCATGTATTTTTTATTGTTAGTTTTATGATCTTGATGATTTTAGTGTTCCGCAACTTCGAAAAGGCTAAGAATCACTGGACTAATATGTATACTAGTTTCAAATTCCAATAAATAGTTTATAAACTCCTGATATATTTTAACTATTAGCACTATGTCATATCAAGTTGTATACCAATTGACTGGTATTCGCTCGTAACACGTACAGTTATTTATTCAGAACTCGAAATAATTTTCACCCTTTGCATCTGTCTAACAGTAACATTAACCCCTTAAATAAGCTTAAAAAATAATACAACTGACCCAATAATTTAAACGTTATAAAAACAGAATTTGTTGAAAATAAAGAAAACTGGTCACCCTACCAAAAATACGACCGTTGATTTTCTGGGGTAGAGCTTGAAAAAATCCCTTCCGGTTAAAAATATACAGGAAGATGCATTTATCAAATATTATTTAAAAAACCACCTAACTTTATGCAAATATTTTTTATGTTGACTGTAAGAGAGATGAAATCCTAACGAACTTCTTTTATCACCGTATTTAATTAACATTTTAAATTACAATACATATAAAAAAGTACATAACCCATTCTGATATTATTTGCAGGTTTTTGCAATGCATTTGAAAGTGTTTTTTTTTTATTTAAAATATAACAGTGAAGTCCACATTTCACTGATAATATTTTTGAAAGAGATTTATGATAATTTCCATGTTTTTTTTCTGAAATTTTCTCTTTCTGATGGTCTATTATTCGACATGGAGCAATATGGTTTCTGACTTGAGACAATCACTGGTGAATCCATTTTTTTATAGAAGACTTTAATTATGAAGTGTGAACAAGGGACCTTCTGATATCAATGCGCTACCAGCGTACTTCTATGGTGAAAGATGCAACGAAAGAGTAATACAACAAAATAATATTTAATGTTTATAAATATTGTTAAAAGATGTGTTGTTGCAGTGAACAAAGTTAATGACGAACGTAATACTTTATTTTCAAATAAATAAATAACTAAATCTTTAAAATGAGTGTGCACGGTGGTGTGTTAGTGGCAATCATGGTGTCGAAGAGAATTCTGGATATTGTAAGAGCAAAACTAATACATTAGAAATACGTGTTTTGTGAAAAGTATTTGGTATTACAATGTATAATAGCATAAGGAATGATTGGATAAATGTTTGTTAAAGATGGGTGTTTCAAGTAGAATTAAGAAAGGAATCTTAAGATGGGTCAAATTACGAAAATAAGTTGTGGAAGACTCAAGACACAAATGTACGAGTTTATATCTGAAATGAATAACAAGCGAGTAAAAAGCTGACCTAGGTAAGAATGGAATGATATGATTGGATATTGATTGAGGGAATGGTAAGAAGGATGAATCATCAAGATTTATGAGTGTAAATGAGGTGAGTTGTAAAGATCTGTCCTTCGTCCACTCTAAATGGGACATATCGTAATGTATTAATATTTTTTATACTTTTTAAATACAACATTATGCATGGACAGAAAGATGTGGAAATATGTCTTCTCTACCGACACCAAAAATAACATTTCGTGATAGTATATATGTATAAATATTAAACTTATGGAGACCTCAACCATCTAGTTGGTAGGACGCTTGACTTTCACCCAGGGCCTTAGGGTTCGATTCCCATTGGTGCCAAAAAAAATAAAAAAGGATTCCAGTCTGGTAAAAGATTTCGTTAAGTAACAATACTCGCGCGCTGAGTACATATACAAATGTTGTTGCCTTTTCACGTGCGGTAGAGTTACCAATACGCACAACAATGAACCGCGAGTTCCGTGCCTATTCTAGTGGTTCTTAGTCTGAAGATTCGATTACTGAGACATATCCCTATTTTATAACAGAGTTGACCTCCGTGACAAGACACCCGTCTCCAAACCTGAGGGTTGCGGGTTCGATTCTCGCTCTAGCCCAGTTTTATTTTTAAAAAGGGTTACCGTCTGATTTTCCCTTTAGGTTTGTTAAACATATTTCTGATTGGTTGGAATCGATTGGCATGTCAATTAACCCGTCATATTGTACTATATAGAAAGGAAGGGAAATACAATAGTACGTTAGGAAACAAAGTCAATGGGACACTAAAACACACATACTAGTCCACAATAGTATTTTTGCGCCAACTTTGAAGTATGGGAATGAAACGTGGACGCGGAAAATACTGAAAGGAGCCGAATGAGGGCGGAAGAGGTACGTACACTGAGAAAAATATGCGGAGTGACAATGTATGACAGAATACGGAATGAAGGGATAAGAGATGAATGTGAACTTAAGGCTGATGTGTTAAATAATATGAGTGCGTTGCGATTGTTTGGGCATGTAGAACGAATGAGAGAAGAAAGATTAAGAAAACACATAAACAGTGCAGTTGTGAGTGGTAGGCGTATGAGAGAAAGACCAAGGAAAGTATATTTGGATCAATTAAATGATATTCTTGAAGTAGCAAAAGTAGAAATATGAGAAAGTAGAGAATAGGGATATGTGTCGAGTTAGGAAAGTATGGCGCTCTGTCGTTTCTGCCTGTCCCGATAGGGAAATGACTTGTGGTATGTATGTATGTATTTATTTATATGTGTAATACAATAGGATATCTTGAATAAAATATGGTACCATACGAAAGAAGATGAATAATAATAAAATATAATTTATATAGCTTCGTTTAGAAATCAATCTCTCCTCAAGGGTGCTTATTTATGAAACTTGGTTCATATGTTCCTTCAAATAGCTTTGCAGGCTACCTTCAAATACTTGCAAACTGTAGTTGATTTTTTATTAATCTAATAGGTAACACTCCTTGAATATTCATAAAGCATTCAAGAAGCAATAAAATTGATTCAATGCTTTTCAAATGTCTCACTCGCCCATTCTTCGCAATGGTGTAACTAAATATATTTCTATGACAGTTAAGAATTATAATAATTAAAATGGATATATTTTATGCAGCGCATCTTTCGGAACTGTCAAATCTGTTCTATTTATCTTGTTACAAAACAAAACCTGATTTAGTATTATTTTTTAAAAGAGATACAATACACTCTCGTTTTCAATACTGTAGATTATATACTCAACGATTATAAATCAAAAGCGAAACTAGGTCTTGGTGATAGCTTTTAAATTCTTTTCATTTTAAACTTTGTTTCGCATGACATATAGATAAATATATATTACGTGTGAGAATCTCCATGGGCTATGGTTTTTATAGAATTTATTATGGTGATGACCTCTTTAGCTCGTTATAACAAAAGCTCCTACAAAAATTTGTTTTTTGATACAAAAACTTGGCATGTTCTTCAGCTACTAAGCAGATAAGATACATACATTTATTAATATAATATACAAACCATCACGTCGTTTCCCTTCTGAAATAGGCAAAGATGAGGGTGTGTGACTTTCCTATTTTGACATACATCTTCCATCTCGTCCACATCCATAAGCATTCTCATACAGCTCCTATGATTTCTCTTACTTCTTACATTTCATTTTTTATAATATCATTCACTTGATCTAGCCATGTTTTCCTTGGTTTCCTTCAACCCCTCTTTCCACTCACATTTGCATTGCACTCGTATATTTGTTTTATTAGTCTTTATTCTCAAGACTTAAAACTTACTCCTACCCCACCCCAGTGACCGTAAAAAGTTTAAATTAAATTGCGTCCTTTCAACACATGTAAAACAAAAGTTCCCCCCTTAGCAACTACCCTAAGAAACTTCTTTCGGCCACAAAAAATAGGGGTAAGGTCCACTACCGTCAGATGTCAAGCCTGGGTTATCTTTTTTTTTGGATAGTTTCGCGTTTGTTTTAAGGTTTTTATATGGATTTATATCGGACTGTTTTTTTAGGAAATACAATAGCCAGAGGCAGGTGGTTTGAAGATGGCATGTGGATGCGAAACGGGCAAATACAACATAATGTATCATGAGGTTCAAATAAAAAGATTATATCACACCTTTAATGCAAAACTGTCACAAGTCAAAATTATATGATAGTTTGGAGATAATTTACTGGTAAATTAAAAAAAAATAATCAAGACTAAATAATGCATGTAAAATTTTAAACTTATATTGGCAAACCGTAGTAAAACAGTAAAATTCTACTAACATTATAATATATGTACAATTTTTTCCCTTTTTCCAGAATTAACATCTAAAAACGCCTGGATTTGAAACCGTATTTAAAATTCATACTTATTACTCTATAACACTTTCGTTGTTTACAGTACAACCTGTGGGAGGGGGGGGGGGGTCTTATATCAATTGTCAATATCTTCCAACCTACCAGAATGACATTACAGAGGCTTTAACTGAAAACTACTCTGAAAACATTTAAAAAAAAATGGGTACCAACAGGAATCGAATGCACAACCTCCTAACTGGGGGACAGACAATTTACCATCTGGAATTGTCATAAACGTGGTATACCAATTACCACGGAGGTATTTCACGTTGGAGGCAACATCGTTTTATATTGTATATGGAAAATATCTAAAAACTTTTTTATGTTTTCAAAATTGTGCTCTTAACACATCTGAACGTTGCCCTAATCATTGTTACTGAAAAAAATGTGTTACACGTTTGTAAGGATTTTTTTTGTCATCATTGCAAATCGAACCTGTATCCCCAGATTGTAAACAAGCATTTCACCTCTGGACTACGGAGATGGTTTATGCCATTCCAAATAATAACACACATTTAAGCTTTAAAATATTTTAACTTATATCGATCGTAATTCTTGATTAATATCTAAAATATTTATTTAAGAATTTTATTCACTTGTTACAGTCTTGCATTGAGTGTGCGATATTTTTTGAGTGAATGCCACACATGATAGAACCTTTTGATTCTAAAGATACAATATCTTCAATAATATCTCAAGTCTTTTGTTTATGTTTAGTTTTAGCGAGTTGAAATGATTATTTTTGTATTCTTTTAGTGACTTTCGTTTTTTTTAATTCATGGAATGAATGTTTTTTTATTATTCTTAGTGACTTTCGTATTTTTATGTTTTATTAAAGTTTCAAAGCGTCAAACAATGAATTATGAGTAATTGCTTTATACCCCAAAATTTTCTTAAGCTATGCTCACATTATTTTTCATTTCCCTATGTACCATACATATTTATATTTTTTTATAATTTTCGATAGCGTAAATCAGAATATACAATAAAAACTCATTACGAAGTTCATTTTTATGAAAAAAATCTTAGTTCGAAAAGGTTAAGTTTTATACATTTCGTTAGCTAAAATTTTTCAAATAAAAATTGTGCAAATATATAATAATAACAAAATCTCATTTTATATGACGCCATTAAAATATAGACTCTCCTTTATGGCGCTTTGATTGAGGAAACGAGGTCACGGTTATTGAAAGATTAAAAATTGTTAAGAATGTCACCGATGATAACGAGGGGCCAATAGTGCCGTTCAATGCTATCCCTCTAATAACAAGACTCCCAAAAACAGGTTGTATTAAGGAAATCCTTAAGTCCGAAGGTACATGCTGGCAGAGGACAGGGAGATATAAGAGGGAATGGGGCAAAATTAATCAGGTACGGATAATATAACACTTCAAATATTTATAAATCAATTTTTTTTTAAAGTTAAATACTTTTTTTGCATATAAACGTTCATTCATTTTACGCGATTTATTAAGAAACCCACCACCAAGGTAATTATTAGTGTCCGCTAACTTCCAAATACCGTCAATAAAGCGGTCAATAAATTAATCGAGAAAAAAAAACAGAATGAGGTATAAAAAGAGTTTACCGATTTTCTATTCGATAAGCAATATGGTAACATACGGAAATAATCGGTTCAATTTGTTATTTTACTAAATAATCTATTTATTTAAACATTTCCTATACTAAAAAAAATCCTGTTAAATTAACCCTAAGCGCGACGGGCAAAAAAATATGTTAATCGAGTCGGCAGGGTCATTTTTTATTTGTGCGGGAGAGGGGTATTTTTTATGCCCTCGATAATAACAGGTTGCTAACGAAAGTAATTGGAATGGATATAAGCAAGCATTCGTAGCGCGTGCCAAGCGGGGTATTTTTTAGATGCGTGGGGTAGAGATGAAAAAATTATGATAAGTATATGCTCAATAAAGGGTTATATTTTAAGTGATGACAGCATATTGTCTTTTTTTATAACGATGAATGTGTATTTATTTGCTTTATTGTATCACATTTCCGTTGTGCATGGTACAACCGAGAAAGATTATTGCGTTGTGGCGATGTTCCCAACCAACCAGAATTGTGTTAAAAATACTATTTTTAGAAAATTATACTAAAACTTTTTTTGGGAACTGAACCCGAAACTCCTGGGGAGAAAACAATTGTTCCACTAACTAAGGAACTTATGTAATTGGTAATATACGAGTAGATTACAAACGTGTTGCCAGCTTTAATATCATTGACTGTTTAAAAAAATATAGGACATTATTTTGTGGTCACTATCGACAATTATACATATTTGACAAAAATACATGATTATTTGAATATTTTATTTCGTGCCATTTTTTAATGTTATATAAGATGTTCAAGTATTTTTCACGTTTAATCAAAGTTGTTTTATAGTTTATATTCAGCACAATACAATTAGATATATCTTAAATTAAAACAAATATATTGCTTATATCCAATATACAATTTATTTGGACGAATATATAGGCAAAATAATAAAACCGATCATATATTTTGAGTTTAGGGAATTAATTTGGACGAGTATATAAGCAAAATAATAAAACTGATCATGCTAGTACTTGACATCTTTTGAGTTTAGGGAATTGATTTGGACGAGTATATAAGCAAAATAATAAAACTGATCATACTAGTACTATACTTGACATATTTTGAGTTTAGGGAATTGATTTGGACGAGTATGTAAGCAAAATAATAATACCGATAATACGAGTAATTTACATCTGAATTCAGGGAACCATAACATCAGTTACAATGTATTAAATAATTTTAAGGACGGAATATATCTACAAAAACACAATTAATAGGAGAGAATGTTGTGCATGTTTTGGATTCAAGCGTGATTATGCAATATTTAAAAAAAAAAACGATGTGGTTTATGAACTCCATTTTGTATGCATAATCACCATATATGATATATACCATACACGTATAAGGTATTATGAAATTACAAAAATATTGAAATTACAAAAATATGGAAATTATAAAAATATTGAAAAACATGTCATTTTCCCTATCGGGGAAGGTAAAAACAACTGATCTTCAGTTGAAATTGAGTGAATATATTTTTTTCTCTTTATTATAGATAACTTTCGTGGCCTAGTTGGTAAGACGCCTGTCTCCCAGCCCAGAGGTTGCCTGTTCGATTCCCACGGAACCCATATTTTTAAATAAAAAAAAAGAATTCCAGTCTGGTTTTCACTTAAGGCCTGTTTAGCATTAAGGCCTCCAGGCTGTAATGTATACGACGAAAGTGTCATGCAATACAATACATCTATTAATTTGCATTTGCAATTTTAAAAACGGACATTTTTTAATTTGTCATAATTACGCCATATCTCTGTTGAGGTAGCCAGAGATAACTGATCTCCACTTCTTTTAATCCTGATATATATTTTACTTATATCCACGTCCACACACCTCGTCATGCATACTCTCTTAGTGTAAAGCTTTTTTCACTTTTATCTTTCAGAATTTGATTAATTTGGTCGTACCACGTTTTCTCGGTTTTATCAATCTTCTCATACCTTTTGATACTGCGTATATACATTATTTTTGTGAATTCATTTAAAATGTACTATCATTTCAATAAAATATATTGTATAATTTCAAAAACGTCCGATTTATAAAAAAATCTAATCTGAACATTCTTGATAACGAACGTGATTCACTTTCATAGATATGGAAATGTAAGAAGTTAAATATCCTATTATCAAAAGTAACAGAAATGGCAATGCATAAAAGTGTGCTGGTGCCCAAGGTGCTGGTGCATGTGTGCTGGTGCCCACGGTGCTGGTGCATGTGTGCTGGTGCCCACGTTCTGTATAGAAGATAATCTTGAACTTTGCAGATAAAGGGTAAAAGTAAGATTAATACTCAAATTCGTGCACGTAGAAATAATTGTGGAGCATCAATGTATTAAAAAGGCTGAATGAAGACGTTAGAAATTAATATGTGAATAAAATTGATGTTTTAAGTAAGATAGCTTTGACATAAAAAGAGGATTCAAGATAGCTTGGGTATTTGGAGAAAAGAATGAATACGTGAGTACACAAGTCAGAAGTGCAAGGTATGTATGGAAGAGGAAGACCGATGAAAACATGACTATCAACATAACTATCAAATATGCCAGATTTTAAAAGCAAGTCAGGTGTATGAATAATTAAAAATTGTGCATGACGAGATGTATGAATGTGGTGAAGGCGAAAGTTGTGAGTTTGGAAAGAAAAGTTTGGAGAACTGATATCTCCCGTAAGGACATTACATGATGATATATTTGTATATATGTAAAAATATTCCTATTTATTCACAAAAATCACTTTTATGGTAGCAGTATAAAATATTCCAAACAAAAAAGGGCACTCCACCACCTAAACGCATGTAATTGATCGATTTCGGGTAAATTGTTATTATTTGGGGGAAACGTTCGACGCGCGTCCGATATTCATACAGAAAAATACGCATTCATTATGTGCGTACAAAAACGCGCGACAATACATAGCAAAAATGTCCAGATTTTTTTCATAATAATGTCAATTGTACGGAACAGGGTCAGATTCGCATATTAAATTGCATATGAAAATATTGAAAGATGAAAAATCACCTTTTGAAACTCCATTAATCAACGTAATTTGTATTCTCTTGTTTTATAGTAGTTAAAAAAAAGAAATTATTGTGAAATTTAACTGGAATATTCAAAACTTATTTTTCTACATTATTAACATTTATTCGCCAATTCCGTAGTTATTCAAAATAAATTTGTAGAAATCGATTTTCAATTGATAGAACCCCCTCCATTTTTCATTAGGAAAGTCAAAATTAAATGCTTTGATATTTATTATTGCAATATCCTTTTACATAAAACTTTAAATAGCTTTTTATCTTTATTTTCCGTCTTGTTAAATTTCACTTATTTTACTGTCTTTTAAAAATACTCAATAAAGTAAATAGCACTTGGAGGACTTCATGTGGCAATTTATTTCAACAACTCGAACCCTTTTTAAAAATATATGGGCTCCAATGGGAATCAAACCCGTTAATCTCGAGCTGGAAGATAGGCTTCTTACCTTCTAGGCCATCGAGATTGACATAGAAGTCATCATTTATCAAACATTAAAAAAAAACTTATTAAATTTACAGATCAAGATTCCGACTCTGTAAAAATCGCATTGTCCAATGCAAATGCGTTTCATTGTCCAGAATACGAGGACTTTGGTCCTTAGGGCAGTTACAAATAAGGGATAGTTTTGATATTATTTTATATGGATAAATAAAACGATTTACTGTCAAAAATCTGATTGAGCGTGCCGGTGCGTACAAAAATCAATAAATGCAGAAAAGTAATAAAAGAATATGGTGATCATCCTCTATTGTATCATCCTTGCATAATGGTCAACAAAAGCAGTAGCGATGGATCATTATAATAATTCTAATGTATTTTTATATAAAATATTATATTTCTAAAGCCGAAAATCGAGTGAGGCTTAGCTGTCATATTTTGCTTCTCTATGGTTCTTGGTCAACGGTCAAAATTGAATTGAATCATATATTTTTTTTTTTTATTTCTATGGTGTTCTTTGACATTTTAAAAAGCGAAGCTTAAAAAACTTGATGATCCCGCTGTCCTAATTGGTACAACGCCTTTCCATAAATCCGGCTATTGCGGTTTCAAATCCCGTTGGTGCATACATTTTTTTAAAAATCTGTTTTTTGTAAGGCTTATTTAAACACATTTCTGGTTTATTGGAAGAAATTGCCGTCGGTACCTACATTTTTTTTTAAAGTCTGTTTTTTGTAAGGATTATTTCAACACATTTCTGGTTAATTAAAAGATTTGGCCGTTGATGTCCAGATTTTTTAAAGAAGTCTGGTTGGTTTAAGGCTTATTTAAACACCTTTCTGGTGGATTGGAAAAAACTACCACTTGACAATGAGTCCGCCAAGTTGTACTGTATGGTGGCGGACTCATTGTCAAGTGGTAGTTTTTTCCAATCAACCATATATGGTGGAAGTTTAATATTATTATACAACATATGAAATTGACGAACTCCTTGGTTTAGTTGGTAAGACGCGTGTCTTTTAATCCGGAGGTTGTGGGTTTGATTCCTATTATACCACGATAAAAAAACAGGATTCCAGTCTGGTTTTCATAAAACCCTCTTTATCATCAATTTGTTTTGAATATGGTTAACAGGCGAGATTTTTACCAGACTTGGACATTTTTTATTTATTTTTTTTGGATCATCGGGAATCGAACTCGAAACCCCCAAGTGGAAGTCAAACGTATTTTCGACTAGACCACGGAGGTCCTCGCTATTGGGAAATAAACCCGATATAAACTTTTTGAGGTTTTCCTCAAACGTTTGACAGCTATGCCACGGATTATGTCTTTTGAAAATACATTCAGTACATTGTGCAACATAGGGAACGTAAACTATGCATACAGTGCATCCATACTTCGATTTATACGGTAGGGGGAAAATTTGTATAAATAAAAATCGGGCAAATAGATGCGAAAACTATACAAAATTGAAAGATACCTTGCTGAATATCAAAATCCTTTTAAATTACTGTACACCACTCATATAAATGCCGATTATAGGTACCAAAAACGTGTAAAATTATTTAACCAATCTGAAAAAAATAAAGTTTAGAATAAAACATTTTTATTTATTGGTTATAATATCAATATTCAATACGCTGGTACTCCCGAGGTGGTACTGCATACTACGAGAGTGTAATATTAAAGTCGTTTGAGGTGCATGGTCAATCGGTACCGCACTAGACTTCTCTGCAGAAAGCTGCCGGTTCGAACCCCGCGCTGTGTTACTCCCCTCGAATGACACAAATATTTTTTCGCCTAGTATTCGGGGGTATAACGATACCTATGACTTATCCTCAGTGAGATACAGGCCTAGTTTACTGGGGATACGACAAATGAAAGACAACAAACCTAGATCCATTAAAATGGTATGTCCAAATTAAATTTTCTGTTGTTTTTTCGCAAATTATGTATATTTCTTGTCATGTGTAATAAATAAATAAATATTCTTTAAAAAAAGGGGGGAAATGCCGGTGTGCTCCAATCGTCTGACTTCAGGTATGCCATCGGATCCAGTACGGCGGCATAGCAGGTGAGTTTGCTGGTGTGCAATAACACACTCACTAAAAGAGGAGAAAAAAACGAGGAAACGAAAACTTCGCTTTCCAACTGAATTGATATTGGAATGCCTCGACTACGAGGCCCAGCAACGACGACACATTACGAACAATTCAATGTGAGAATAAAAAAAAGTGAAAAAATTATGTGACTGACAATTATTGCAAGTGGTTACTGATAAATATTGCACGTGTAGCTATTTAGTTTGTTGCTAGTCTGATTCTTAGCCAACCTAATTTTCAGAACCGAGCACGCTGATTGTGAAAGTACAGATGTATATTTTTTTAGACAAAACTCAACGTGTCATTCGATTGATGTTTAAAAATATTTTTTCTTAGATGCATTAAGGTGAAACCGCGTAAAAAGAGAACACGTAAATCGAGTAAGTAGATAGTATAGTGAAAGGGCAGATGTCCGTGACGAGGGCGGTAGGGGCGCGTGCCGGTGCGGGCGGCGCCTGGTACCGGCCGCAATCACATTAGGGCGCGCTCCATTAATTGGGGACAAATCTACCAGAGCAATCGGTCGGCTAACAGTTTGTTATGGGCTTTTATTGTTTTAGCGCGAGACCGTGTAATTTTCTCACGAATGTTAAGCATTTTTATCTTTATCATAATTTTTAATCTTATTTTGCTTTATTTAATGTATCATACTATTGATGTAATTCGTCGATTGCTAGATATACATTTTATTTATAAAATGCAATTACGAAGATAATTAACATCACTTAGACTGGTCTACAGAATGAGGAACAATCTAATAAGTATCATCTACTGTGTTGACGGTGCAAAAATTGTTGCAGAATCTGAAAGCAGCCTCTAAAACAGGACTGACCAACCCACGGCCCGCGGGTCAAATGCGGCCCTCGGCGCCTTTATGTGCATGCGGCCCTCGGCGCCTTTTGGTTGTCAATGCGGTCCATGGGGCACTTTGGGTTGGTCAGGCCTGCTCTAAAAGATGTTTAGTTTTCATATTTTATCACAAAAATATGGACATATGTGTATATGTTATGTAAAAAATATGGACATATGTGTATATGCTATGTAAAAAATATGGACATATGTGTATATGCTATGTAAAAAATATGGACATATGTGTATATGCTATGTAAAAAAACTAAATGATTAACAATCTATAAAAAAAAATAATATGAGGTCAACGTATGATTGATGACAAATCTGTAAGTGACTGAATTAAAATATTTAGGTTTCGATGTCCTCAGCTACAATGTTCTCTATATAGAAATATGAGATCGAGTATATAAAGGTGAGGTTATCTGAAATAACAAAAATGTGAGAAGAATTAAGAGATAATTTATATAACTATACTATCGATATATTAAAAATATAACAAAGTATTAAAATAAATAGAAAGGGGGTGGTTGCGGTTATGAGAATAGGCAATTCTCCGCATCTGCATATATATGATTAGAAACACATATTTGGTAAGAAAACCGCAGAAAATTTACTAAAGAGAAGACGAACTATAAAGAAACCTAGGTAGATCTTCCAATATGTGATAGTAACACATTCGCCTTTAGGTGTAATGTAATGCATGTTTGTAGTGTTTATAAAATTACAGACATCCCGCCATGTACCTTTTGAGTGTACAGAGAAAACAGATATCTACACCTTTCTATAAATACACACACACATCATTTGCATCTTCTGCGTCTGTTGGAATATCTCGTCTTTAGATGATTTGCTTTTTTCATCATTTAATTTCATGAGACCTTTCCGAGAGTATACTTTTTATCTCTCTTTCTTCTTCCATTTATTTCCATCTATTCCATTAATTTCAGTCGTATTTGTTTTATCTTTCACAACTCATTCTCTCAATGTCACCAAACTATTTCCTCTCTTAATTCTACTTAAGACATTCCTCTCTAACAAATAATTATTTTCAATTGAATTATTTCTTACACTATTATTTATTATAATACTAGATATTATTTGCAATATACGAACTCCATCGCATTTATGTTACTCTTATTATGTTTTTAAATATAAAGGCTTTACTTCCATAAATCAAGGTTGATACTAGCACACTACTGAACAAAATCAACTCTTAAATCTTTGAAATTAATTTATTGACGAAACAGTACTAATGACACGCCGTTCTACATGTTGCTCTGTCTTACCGTCATTAAATATGATTAATATAAACCCATTCTGTTAAATGCTTAAGAAGAAATATTAAAATTTCAACAAGAAAATTAAAAAAACTAACCTTTTGATAAAACGAATGAAAAATGCCACTCTTGACTTTTACACAAAAATGTTCTTTCAAAAAAAAATTATTTAGACTATTCTGTCGAGAGATATGGTGACAACGTTCATTAGTCCAATACAGACGATTTTGCAAAACTAACGGCTCTTTTTCTGCCTCTGAAATGGTTATTTTAGTCGTCCATTTGCAGGGTGAAGATGTGTAGTAAGCCACCCCTAACGGGATTTAGTCCAGAGGTTGAAAGGTCAGACGGTCTATGGAATCAGGGGATGGTTTTTTTGGGGTGAAAACAGATTTATCTGTGATGTTAACCATATTGGGCAAACGCCATGTGGTCGACATCGGTGATACTGTTTTTGTTGAGTTTGTCTAGATTTAAGTTGTCCTTTGATGTAAGAATTCCCTTTGACACACTTTGTGTATAGAAGTACGGGAACTATTTTATAAGTAGAAATTTGATTTCTTTATTTATAGGTGTACAATAAAAGTTCGAAGCAAGTTGAAGCTTTCTGCTATTTGGGTAGTATTTTCTCAGACGATGAAAGAATTACGAGATATATAGAACGGTGCGCTGCGAAAGGAAGTCAATGGGTCACTAAAACGTATATATTCGAACCGGACAATATCAAAATCTGTAAGATAATAGCGCACCATATTTTAGTGCCAATATATTTTCTACGATTAAAAAATGATTTTCTCCTTTAATTTTTTTTGTGTGCATTATTATATATGGTACATTAATACTACACAACATTTTTTTACAACCAACCAGAGTTCTAAAACTTTAAGAATTAATTTTGAATATGTACAGTTGTTTTTAATCCATGAAAGTTTTTACAAAAATAAATTATTCTTAAATTAAGTACAAACAAATTGCCAATATCTAAATAATGATGGTAGAATAACTTGTTAGTGCCCACCTTGAGGTATACAAGTGAAATGTGTTCTTAACATTAGAATCATATAAGTAAGATCAATGTTGTGGAGATGCGTGCACTAAAAAAATAACATGTGGAATAGCAATGTATGATGTAGAAAAGAAGGAGAATAAGACATCAGAAATGAATACATGAATAAAATAGAGTTTTTAAGTAAGATAAAGAAAGGAGATTTAAGATAGTTAAGACATGTGGAGAGAATGAATGACGAAAGAATAACTAAGCGAGTATATTAGTCGAAACTACAACAAGATGTGCGTGGTATGAGTTGTAAGAATTGTTATCTAGTTGTAAGTAGTATGTAGGTGTTAACTATTTCTAAGAAATTGTATTATAAATTAAGATTATTAAAAATAAAATGACGTGTAGGAAATTAAAATTAAGTTAGTTCATAGTTATAATACGTGTATATAAATTAGATTAGTTCTTAAGATATAAATTAACGTATAGGTGTAGCCTTTGGCAAACGTTTGAACTATACTTCATTAAAGAAAAAAAAGATGCGCGTGGAATAGGTAGACCGAAGAAAACATGACTGGATCAGATCTTTGAAAGACGAAAAAGTGAGATGTATGAATAATATAATATTGCACATGACGAGATATATGAATTTGGAAGAGGCGAAAGTTGTGTGCTTGTATAGAAAAGATTGGAGATTTGTTTCCTCTACCTATTCCATAAGGAACACGGCGTGAAAACTAAAATAATGGTTGTTGATTAAATCAACGAAATTTTATTAACACGCCTACAAAAAGATTTAGACATCGCATATGATTTTGGTCTTGAATATTCAATTGCTGGTAACTATCGAATAACCCTTGTGATCGAATATGTTTTTTTAAATGGAAGATATTTTCGTGCATATTGTTTTATGATGATGGCAGAACTGAAAGAAACGAATTCGTTCAATGATAAGGAAGAGAAAATAAAGAAAATCTTGAACAAAGTTATTCTAAGTAATATATATTTTTTTAAAGTTCTCTCTCAAACGTAAATAAGGATTGCGCACATCTGATAATTTGTGGAAGTTCTTTCCAAATGAATCCGACCACAAACGGAGATGCATCCAATGATGTTGGTATGTAAAGGAGTGCCTCACCGGCCTATCGAAGAGAACGTCCGTGTTCTGAAAGAAAGAGGATTTTCATCGCGAGGATATAAAGCAAATTTAAGATTGTTTAGCATGCAAAAGAATGTCAGCAGAATGTAAAGGTTTCTTTGCCATCTGATTTTAAGGCATTGAAATCTGTTCTACGGTGTTATACGTTTAAAGCTTTTACTTGATTGTAATATTTTATTTAAATTTGTTTTTTCATTAGTTTAAATTATATAGACGATATCACTTATATTTTAATTTAACCCCTTAATGCACGTATGGCGACATCTGTGGTCTAGTTATAAAGACGTATGTTCCAACCCGGGGGTTGCGAGGTTCTTTTCCCATTAGGAACCATTTTTTTGGATGGATTTCAGCCTGGTTTTCACATAAGGGCTTTTTAATATTTTTCTGGTTGTTGTGAAGAGGTTGCCACTTGGCAATAAGCCCACCAGGTTGTACTGCATACAACTTGGCAATAAGCCCATCAGGTACTACATACAACGGAAGTATAAAACAATACAATATTGAATTTCTAATTTTCATTATTTTATGTTATTAGTAAAAATAGTGAATAAGTGTTTATATTGTAATTGTTAAGAGTTTAAAAGTTCTTTTGTCATATTTATTTATGGTTGTGTAATACCAAATAACAATCTTGTTGGGTGAGCAGGCCAAAAAGTAGACGAAGACTTGAAAGCAATTGTTTGAACTGGAAATGGGACGTTTTTGACAACCTGTTGTTAATCTTGACACATAATTTTATTGTTATATTTGTATTGTAATAAAATTATTCATTTCCTAATTCTTTCCGTGTTGTAAGGCAAATAAATTTTTAAATGATTTTATTTTGATATACACATGCAACAATTCAACTGTTTTGATTACATAAATGCTGTTTTCGCCCTTATTTTCAAATAGGGTTGATTTTATGAAATATTAACTTAAGGCTGATGTATTAAGTAAAGCAAAGAAGAGCACTATGATATGGTTATGAAATATACAACGAATGAATAAACAAATACTAATAAAACTAATATGTAGTGCAAAAGTGAGTAGAAGGTTTGGTAGAGGAAGAAAAAGTATTGTTAGTTAATCCAATAATTAGGGATGAATGTGAACTTAAGGTTGATGTGTTGAGTGAAATGAAGAAAAGCAATCTCAGATAGTTTGAGTATGTAGGACTAATAAGTGAAAAAAATCTAACAAAACTAATATATAGTGCAAATGTGAGTGGAATACATAGTAGAGGAAGACAAAGGAAAGTATGGTTAAATCAAGTGAATGATATTTAGAATGAAGAAAATGTTAAAAGTTAGAGAAAATGTAGAATTTGAATTAAAAGGTTAGTTTTATGAAATAGGAAGCGAAACTCTCGTGCAAAGGAGATGAAACATGTGTGTCGCGATAGGAAAGTTTGGCACTCAAATAATAAATAAGAATTCACTTATTACCAGCGTATAATCCATTTTTTCCGATTTTGGCTCATGTTGAATGCAGTACTTAAAGTGGACCCTGTTGTCTCCTTTATTTAGTCATTATAATAATAATAATAATAATGGGGCTATTTGTATAGCACCGCTTAGAGGACAGACTTTCCTCAAGGGTGCCATCTTGGGATTCGAACCCACTATTGTTGACAGATTGAAAATGTAGCAAAATAAATAAGTTAAATATAAGAATGGGAAGATGATAGCTGTGGTAATTAGGTTATGCATCTGCACATGTTTAGAAGAAACATATTTGGTATGGAAACCGCAGAAAACGTACCAAGGAAAACGAAATACAAAGAAATCTTGGTTGTCGACCGAAGTAACACATTCGGTTTCAGGTGGAATGTAATGAATGTGCGTAGTGTTCATTTATAATTATAAATTTTGATAAGACTCCCAAAAAGGGCTGACTTCAAATGCTTCCTAAAGCTACACACGCCACCCATATATCTAACGCTCAGAGGTAGACCATTCAACGCAACAGCACGAGCAACGGCAAAAGCCCTTTCATAATACCTCATCCTGTTGAATCGATTTGGAACAATTAATTTATTCAACGAAAATGAACTCAACCTTAAAGTTCTTCACCTCTTCCAAGGAGCATCTCTTAGGCACATATTCCAAAGTTACAATGAAAACTTATCATTAAGGGATTAAAATGCAAGTTTAAAATCCGTTGGCAATATCCATCTTGTAAGAGACTTTCCTCTTGCTTGCTTTCTCTTGACTACCCGTGATCACCATCTTCTTATGAATTTCGTTGTTCTTTCAAGCAACAATGCTCAAAGTATTTTATAACCCTTTCCATCCAAATTGTTGAAATCCTCTCGGAAATCGTTAATTCTTGGAGGATAGGTAGACATTAATGCACCTATCTACTCTCATTTCTCGTCGTTTTTTCATAACATTTCTAAGTTATTTAAAAATTATTTGGCATTTTTATTTAAATGTGTTAAAATATAATAATACAATTATATTCTCGTTTATTAAAAGTAAACCCAAAGGAATATAAGGAATAAATAAACATTATGATGGGTTTCACATGAATCAGAAGCAATTGAAATCTGATGCTATCAAAACGACCAGTTGTGCCAAATAAAGTCATCACACAAGCATAAACAATTTGATTAAAATAATATAATATCAGTGTATTGTGATTTGTTATGAAACCATTAGCAATGTCGATCAATAAAGGATATTGAACAAGTTAGGAGACACGACATATCCTGGCTGTTGCACAATCCATTATCGCAGCATCACTCCGGTGGATCGTCATTAATTATCAATATCTCACGGGTTGATGGTTCCATTTAGAAAAGTTCATGGTTCTTCATTCTTGCTACTGTGAGAACAAAAAAGGCTGGGCGAGGTCAGAAGCTTCTGATATAACAAAGCTCGTTGATGTCGAGGAAATCTTTCTTTTGTTGGTTTTTTTTTATATTTTTCTTATTAATATCGTATCTTTTCCATTTACACCATTCGTGCAATTCATAATTGTTTTCATAAACATATTGGATACAATCTTAGGAAAAATATTGAATCCTATAAAACTTTCAATAGTAATTATTTTTATTAAAAAAGAGTAAAGCTCGTTAATATTAGGGATTTTTTTTGTTTCTCTCGTTATTGTCATCCATGTAAGTCATAATTGATTTATGAACATATTTGATACAATTTCAGTAAAAATATAGGATCCTATAAAACTTTAAATAGTATTTTTTTAATAGTAAAACTCGCTTATATTGAATAAATCTTTCTTACGAGTATGTATGGGTGTTTTGTGGTTTCTCTACTTAACATAATTACTTCATTTCTATCAATTATGTATGTAATTCCTCATAGTTTTGATGAACATATTTTAAACGATCTCGGTAGAAATATAGGATCCTACAAAACTTTACCTTTATATTATATATAGTATTTTTTTTAAAGTAAAGCTCGCTGATGCTGAAGAAATATTTATTTTGTTACATTGTTTTGGTGAAATATTTATTTTCTTTGATTTTTTTATGTTTCTCGTGTTATCGTCATATAATATATTTTTCCATTTATATCATACATGTAATTTTTATTTGTTTTTATGGACATATTTGATACAATATACAATAGGTAAAAATATTGAATCCTATAAAATGTTATATGTTTTAATAGTAAAGCTCGATTATATTTTTCTATTACTATGTTTTATGTTTCTCATGTTATTATCATATAATATATTTTTCCATTTATATCATACATGTAATTCCTTTTTGTTTTTATGAACATATTTGTTACAATCTAGGTAAAAATATTGAATCCTATAAAATGTTATATTTTTTAATAGTAAAGTTCGATTATATTTTTTATGTTTCTCGTGTTATCATATAATATATTTTTCCATTTATATCATACATGTAATTCTTATTGGTTTTTATGAACATATTTAATATAATATAGGTAATAATATTGAATCCTATAAAATTTTATATTTTTTAATAGTAAAGCTCGATTATATTTTTCTATTACTATTTTTTGACTAAAAATTGGGGTTTCCCGTTGTTTTTTTATTGCTGATTCTGTTTATTGCTATTATTATTACACAACGGCCCTGTACAAGCTGTCAAATTATTATTATTATAAATCGAGGGAACGAATTATTAAAGCTCTTATGCATATCGCTCTTTGAGATTTTAGACCGTATTATAATTTTTAATACGCGAAAATAGTCAAGATAGTAAATATGCATGCTTAAACCTCAAATAGTAAATATGTATGCTGAAATTTCAAATAGTAAATATACATGCTTAAACCTCAAATAGTAAATATGCATGCTGAAATCTCAAAACGATGTCTCTTCGCAAAGAAGACATGATAATCATTGTTCCTTAAATAATATTACATACGCATAATCACGCTGTCTCCCTGTCAAAGTAGGTAAAGAGGAGAGAGCGCCAAAATTTCCTATCGTGACACAAAACATTCGTACCCCTTCTCATGTAACTCCTACGATTTCTCTGGTTTTTATATGCTAAACCCAATTATAGTTTCCTTGATTTTCGTCTACTACACCTTCCTCTCACATTTACTTTATTTATTTGTTTTGTTAGCCTTTCTTCAAACATTCGTTCTTCATGCTGACATTATTTCAATGTGCTCTTTATCATGCTGCTCAATATATCAATATTAAATTTACATTCATGCCTATTCCCTTCATTCCGTATTTTGTCATACAATGTCACCTAATGTATTATTCTTAATCCACGCATTTTTACAGCGTTCATTTATTTTAATTTAACTACCTATTATCACAATATGAAGAACATGTCTTAATACTAATACGTTAAAAAAAAGGTACCTTGTTCTTTGATTTCTTTTTTCAGTTTTGTACCCTTAAAAACAATGAATTATGCACACACGTAACGTACACTATATGATCAATTTCTGGTATTATAATTGAGCGTTTTTACCTGCCAAGTTTCATTATCTAGAACTTATGATGAAATATTCGCAGTAATGTTGCATCATTCTTTTGAATGAACTGCTACGAAAAATAATTTTACCGTGTGATAAAAATGCAAAACTTGCGCGAAATACTCTATAGAAAAAGTTTCTCAGAAAATAAACTATTTAAATATCATCACGCCACATCCTCTTTGAAATAGAAGAGACCAAGTAATGTATTATTGGATTTAGTGAATGATACGAGTATTTTGAATAAAAGGAAACGTAGAAAGTCAGAATAATTGTAGAAAATAGTGTATGGATTCAAAACAAGCGACGGATGTGTGTCGAGATAGGAAAGTCTGGCATTCTATGATCTTCGCTTACTTCGATAGGAAAATTACTTAATGGTATGTATGTACGAGTATGTAAAAATCCTAATATATGATTCTAATTAGTAACCTTTGAAATTAGTATGTACGCGCGATAAACACATATTTATGAGAACAAGTGATGGATGAATGTCGAAATAAGAAAGTCTGAAGCTACATGGTCTTTGCCTACCCCGATAGGGAAATTGCGTGATAGTATGTTCATATGTGTGTAAAAATATTAAATAAGTGATCTTTGAATTAAGTATAATATGTACGTGCGAAAACACCTATTTAATAAATACATAGTGTAATTAATAAGTATGTTAAAACCATATACTTTATGTCTCTCATTAATACGGCAACTATATGTTTTGAAGAGATGAAGACTAAGCAACCTCATTAGTAGTGTGTGAATCGTTTAGTATTTACCAAGTGAAAGCATTAAGGTATTTCGGTTTCGACACAAGTCTAAGTTCCACTCCTTCCATTATAGCAGCTTATATTGCCGATGATTCACCATCACCTCGCATAGTTTTAACAATAGATCATTTTCGTCTGTTCCTTGTCCACCAACGCAAATCAATGCTAAGGGTCAAAGGATCATGGCAGATTTTGTAATTTTTACACATCAACTTAATATATCGAACAACAACTGTTCACCAACACTTTTATTGAGACTCGATTACATATTTGTTGAAATAAAGTGAATCATTTGAGAAAAAGATTTATGTGAGACTAGAATATCGCTTAAAAAAATAATGTTCACAGAAAACTGTTTCTAATATTGAAATTTGATATTTTTAAGGTTAAAACATTTTATGAACTTAAAATTGATAGAAAAAATTACTTAATGGAATTTAAATTTATTAATAAATTTGATAAGGGTATATCTCACGTCATTAGGAAACATGTATTTTGTTATTTCGCTTATTTTTTTTATTAAAAACACTGATAGTTAATTGTTTCTAATACATTTTATGATCTTAAAGTAAGAATAGAGAAAAGAATTTCAATTTATCATTAAACTTGATAAGGGAATATTCTACGTCAAGAAGAACCATAGATTTTGTTATTTCCCATATTCTTTTTATTAAAAAGATATATATTGACAAAAACTTGTTTCTAATATTAAAATTTGACATTTTGATGGTCAATACATCTTATGAACTTAAAGTAAGAGTTGAAAAAAAAATTGATTAAAAGAATTTGAATTTATTATTAAAATTTTATAGAGGTATATTATTACACTTTATAAAGAAATAAGGATTTTTTATTTTGTTTAATGTCTCATTATAAGTATTTACAGAAAACAGTGTCAAATCCTTTTATGGACTTAAAGTAAGAGTTATGAGATTTTTTTTATTTTATTTATTATTAAAATGTGTTAAGAGTATGTCATGAGGAAACATGGATTTTATTATCTCACTTAATGTTTTATTAAAAATACTATGATCTTCAGAGAAATTTTTAATTTAACGTTTTGAAGATAAAAATATTTTATGACCTTAAATTAAAAGCTTAGAGAAAAACAGTACATAAATTACAATAATATAAATTTATTATTAAATTTTGATATGTTTATTCCACGTCTTAAAGACACGTGCGAGTAGATGCCCTAAGCTTAGATGAATACTTGAAAAATAGACATTTTTTCCATTAGACCTAGTTATGGAGATATTCGGTCTGTGGAGGATTATTTACAACTGGCAGTTTATTCATGAAGAGCTATGAATATCTAATCTGCATATAAAGCGTTTACAAAGGAAACAGACCTATGAAAACCTGAAGGATTCTATCCATGTTTGCAATACGAGTATATAGGATAGTAGATATGGCTAAAAGAATGGACTCAGCTACAACCATACATAGATGTGTCGATATTTCTGCTGTTTTTTTTTTTTTTTTTTTTTTTTTCCCCACCTGGCGAGTTTATTGCCATGTGACAATCTCTTCCAACCAACCAGAAAGATGTTTTTAATGGGCCCTAAGTGAAAACCAGACTGAAATTCCATTTAAAAAATCTGGATTCCAGCGGGGATCGAACAAAAATGTTGGATGAACTAAATAATCAAAATATGAACTTTGTTAGATAAGTTTTTGTCTTTACAAATCACTCATTTCTGAGCATCGTGATTCTTATGACATCCCTTCATGATTCCTCTACATTCATCCTACACTCTGCACTTTGAAGAGCAGCAGTTAAGTTATGTTGCATCTTTCACTGTGTCGATGCAGTGTATTGGAGATTGTTGTCCTGTTTACTATGTGCATGCATCTAGTTAGCACAAAACTTTCTGCACTGCTTCCTTCAGAACGAGCAATGTGTCAAAGCTGTCGAGAAGTAACGTAAGTTAATTGTAAATAATCTATCAGCGACACTTGGCTGTTTCAGAATAGAAACATAAGTGCATCTTGGTGACCATGGGGCTATAACACCCGTCTCCAGAACCAATTTTTAATGTATCTATTTTGCGTCACTCGTTCATTCGTATAATCTACACCTCCGCGCTGTACATAAAAATTGCAAATACGAGAGACCTCATTATTGATGTCACATTAATTTTAGGATTTTTCATGTATGAAAATACAAAAAATGCAAAACGCCAAATCGAAATGATCCGACACCTCACATAGCTCCCGAAAAAAAAACTACGTCCTTTACACCAAGTGCACATCCATCTACGTCCTTTACACCAAGTGCACATCCATATACGTCCTTTACACCAAGTGCACATCCATCTACGTCCTTTACACCAAGTGCACATCCATCTACGTCCTTTACACCAAGTGCACATCCATCTACGTCCTTTACACCAAGTGCACATCCATCTACGTCCTTTACACCAAGTGCACATCCATCTACGTCCTTTACACCAAGTGCACATCCATCTACGTTCTTTACACCAAGTGCACATCCATCTACGTCCTTTACACCAAGTGCACATCCATCTACGTCCTTTACACCAAGTGCACATCCATCTAAGTCCTTTACACCAAGTGCACATCCATATACGTCCTTTACACCAAGTGCACATCCATCTACGTCCTTTACACCAAGTGCACATCCATCTACGTCCTTTACACCAAGTGCACATCCATCTACGTCCTTTACACCAAGTGCACATCCATCTACGTCCTTTACACCAAGTGCACATCCATCTACGTTCTTTACACCAAGTGCACATCCATCTACGTTCTTTACACCAAGTGCACATCCATCTACGTCCTTTACACCAAGTGCACATCCATCTACGTCCTTTACACCAAGTGCACATCCATCTACGTCCTTTACACCAAGTGCACATCCATCTACGTCCTTTACACCAAGTGCACATCCATCTATAATGTTTAAAATAAATGAACTGGATTTTTTTAATCTTTGTAATAAAACTCAATAAAATATATGTCTATGATTTCAAAAAATAATGTCGTTCAAATGTCAAAAAAAAATAAAATTGTAGTCCCCTGAAATAGTCTTTTCGATTATTGTTTTATAGTTCAAACCATCTGAAATTTTTAAAATAGATGAATTGATTTTTTTTAATCTTTGTGATAAAACTCAATAAAACCTATGTCTATAATTTGAGAAAGAATATTGTTAAAATGTCAAAAAAAAAATTGTAGTCACCTGAAATAGTTTTATCGATTGTTTGCATATTGTTCGACCCCGCGCTATACTCTTAAATCTGTCGAAAATGCTCACTTTCGTCTACTTGGCATTCAATTTTGAAGGCTTGTAATCAAATCAAATAATGTATTTAACGTAAAAGCAAACACAATATCTTGTAGAGCAGAAAATTTTCTTACGAATGACGTATAACCTTTACCATTTTATTGTGCTTTTGGTACTCATTTTTAAATTTGAAAAAAAAACGGACAAAACTTATGTTAACACCCAATAAGATTGATGTACTCTTTTGATATTAGAAATAAACTAAAATAATATTCTTTCTGCTTATATTCGATCATACTATTGGTGAACATAGTTTTATTGGATCTAGGTTTATTACATTTGTCGTGTCCCAGTAAACTAGGCTTTTGCATATATCATTCTCACTGAGGACATGAAAATATAGCATGAAAAAATAAATCGACATTTTTTTCCGATTTTTGATTGTTAAATATATAATTATATATCCGTTAACTTGATAAAACACATTCTCATAATGCATTTTTTAAATGATGTTACTTAATATTATAATCTCTAAGTGGGTCTAGAAAAGATATGATTAGTCTTGATTGATATTAAAGATATCGAAATTGCATAATTCATTGATTTGTTAGCAAAATATTTTGTTTGTTTTGTGTTTGTAATAAATAGTATTAAAACTCATTTTAGCCAAAACTGATGTGGTATTTTGCACTTAACACGATAATATGGACATATACACGCAAAATTGATCGAATCCACAAAACCCATTTATTGATAAGTTTAATCAGCACTCCTAATTTCTTTATTTACAAATAAAATAACCCAGTTAAATAAATATTTCGTGTTAAATTCATTACAAAAATCATAATAATGATTCCTCAAATAACTCAAAACAATATGGATTAGATCCATGTTCCGTTTCATTATGATTCCTGAAGATGGGTTACAGCTTAAAATATAGATTTGTCCACACGAATTTACATTATAGTTCAAGCTGTCTTTAGTATATATGTGAAAAATTTCATTCCTCTCCGAACTGGATATTGCAGAATCCTTTGTAACATATACCAGCACATCACACATCATTTTATACATCATATTTTGCGGTTCACTCGGCTCGACTTTAGAATAATATTCTTGGCTCAGTCAGATGTACTTTGCCTTTATCAATATTTAAGAAAATGCCAAAGAAGTATTTTTTATCTCAAAGAATTTCTCATCCTTAATTTCTTGACAATTCCTATCCTAATTCATACGAGTATTAAAATTGTAAATAAGGATTGGAATTGTATAACGTTTGTAGTATATTTTAATTATTGATGTATTTCTTGAATATTACTTTTTTTATCCACTTTGCACGGACTTCTCCTGTTACACAAAGAGGGTCTGCTTCTAGAGTTAGCTTATTCGTTAGGAAGAATATCAGCCAGGATTCTTCTCATACTGCTAGGTGGTGCCGAGAATATATTCACGGTGTCATTCAGTTGGTCCAATATCTCTATACAATGCGCGACTGTTTCATTAACTTTCATTGACTGACGTTTTATTTAACTATGTTCAAAACAGGGTCATTGGTAACAATATTTATTATGAAACAAAAGCTGATTGGAAGAAATTAAATAAATTGATCTGCCAGATACAAAGTATTCTTCTTCTTCTTAACGTTCCTCTCCACTTTGAAGGTTGGCAATAATCATGTCTATTTGAACTTTGTCTGTAGCTGCTCTGAACAATGTCTCCATGCTACAGTGTACCAACTCTCTTATTTTTATTTCTTCATACACTTCGTTTTTCTTGTATCTTTCCAACAACACGAGTACGACTTAAATTATTTCATATCGGTTTCTTCTCATGAAAGGCCCAAAGCATTCCCATCTTCTCCATTTAATCCAAGTGACTACTTCTTTGTTTTTAATTCATTCATCTGTAGATCTCTTCGTTGTACACCTTTTCAACCCAAAAAATCTTTAACATTTTTCTGTAGCATCACATTTCAAATATTTTTATTTGTTTTGTGGTTGCTCGGGTGAATGTCCACGTCTCAGCATCATAAATAGTGTCAATGTCTGAAAAAAGGTCGAATGAAGACATTATAACTAAATGCATGTATGAAATATATGTTTTAAGTAAGAAGAAAGGAAAGGAACTTTAAGATGGTTTGAACATTTGGAAAGAATGAATTATGAAAAAAATAGTAAGCGAATATACAAGGCAGAAGTGCAAGGTGTGCGTATAAGAAGTAGACCGAGTAAAACGTTTTTGGACCAAATGAATCAGATTTTGAATGAAGATAAAGTGAGAAGTATGAATAATAGAAGATTTGTGCATGATAGAAAAGTTTTGGAATATGTTATCTCTGTCTACCCCACAATAGGCATAGCGTAGTGGTATGTATGCTCATATTATATCTCAAGAAATTATATAATATTGTTCACGATAAAAAGAGTTTAAAACAAGTCGAAACGAATTGAAGGTTGTCTTAACAAATAACGTAAAATTTATTAGATACATCGATTGTTGCACACCCAACGATAAAACACGATAGACTCTTCTTTATTTTTAACGGTATGATTTCTTAATTAATCAAAGATTTATATTTTGATGATGGCTGTAGGTGTGTACCATATTGATTTATTGTTCCTGTGATCGGTGGTATATCATCTGAGATACAGCGCGGGGGCGGCCTATTGTTGAGAAGAAGAGGAATGTACGAATACACCTCAGGGACAGTGATTTCCAACTTCCCAACCCTAGGGTTCCGCCGATTAAATTTGAAGTACCCCCGCCGATTAAATTTGAAGTTTTTAAGTTGTAATTGGTAGTTTAAAATATGATTTCACCTTAACGTATCTGAGAATATAACACATGACAAGGCGAACATGACTTTTGATTGTCGATAATATTCTTACGATGAATCCTCCGATTCTTTGGACACATCGTTAGTAGTCAAGTTGACAGTATGGAGAAGCTTGCGCTCGCTGGAAGAGGGTTAAGATGACGTACAAGAGGAAGTGAGACGCAACAGAACAAATGCTCTTCGAACTCCAGAGTGCAGAGATGGAAAGAAGTCAACAATCATGTGAGTCACGATGCTCAGTCCTGAGCTATGTTAGATCACAGGATGGATAGGTGGTAGACCTGAGAAAAAAAAACTATGGAATTGACGAAGAAATTCGGATTTTTTATCTGAAATAAAAAAACTGTAGCATTTCGTCTATTAAAAGATGACATTAACTTACCATAAAGTTTTCAATCCTTTTGATATTAAAAAAAAGTTGGATGAATCATTTACTCCGGATTTGTCGTTGCTGAGTCTCTTAATCGAGGACCTCCACGCTATTCCAAAGTCGATTCAGTTGAAAAGCGAAGCTGTGACGTGAAGCTTGTTTTTTTTTTAAGGAGTGAGCCGGTCCACACCAGCAAACTCACCGGACACACCGCTGTTCTGGATCCGATGGCAAACCGAAGTGAGAAGATAGGAGTACACCGGCATGTTTTTTATTCTTTTTTTTTTTAAATAATGTACATGATCGAAGTCATAGATATCCTTACACTCCGAAATACTAGGCGGAAAAATGGAGAAGCATAGTACGATGCTCGAACCGGCGACTTTCCGCACGGAAGTCCAGTACTTAACCGTGCGACCATGCGCCTCTAAGTTCATAGTATGACAATCTCATCGACGTGAAATCAAATAGGCAAATTAAATTTTCATCAATCAAGTTTTGGTGCGAGTATAACGAAGAATATGTTTTTTAAAGGCAATGTACAGTTTGTTGCCGTTTTGTACCTTATATTTGTGTGAAATAGGATTTACGCTATACTGCAACAACAAAAAAACTAAATTAAGATGTATACCACTTATGATATTAGAATTCAACTGTCCACAATTTAACAAATTTTTGAAAATATGATATATTGAAAGAAAAATAAGTTTAAACAATCACATAAATTCATCCAAATCCATCCAAAAATATGCAGATGCGAGAAACTTCATAGTCTAATAGTCGCAGCCACCACTTTCCTATACTTACACTCAACTTGTTTTTTTTTGGTAATATTTTGAGCCTGTCAATTAACCAATCAAAGGGCGCCTTTGAGGACAGTGTATGTTAAAAGGCTATATAAATTGTCGTTTTATTATTATTAATTACCAATTTGAATTATTAATATTAACTTTTCCATTATTACGCTATTTTTTATGCAGATAATAATTTTTGGTCTGGTCAAGATTACGGATGATGTGAGACGTGGAATGAGCTTTAGGTAGCTGACATTGTTATGTCTATTGGATTTTAGCAATGCATTCAATACTGTAGACTTTGATCTGCTTATGGCTCGAATGCGTTCATTACGATTCTCTGAATCGACCATTGTCTGGTTTTCGAGCTATTTAAAGGGAAGACCACAATCCTGTAAATACCAGGAGCGTATATCTGAATGAACTGATGAATAAGCCCGCCAGATTGTATTTGCAATAAAAGTGTTAAATAAATAAATAAATAATTTTTGACTTTTTTGATTTATCAGTAAAAATTGTCATGAGTCCAATTATTTTATCAAGGTGAAAAGGGTTTCGCGGTTATAATATGTTGGGAACCGCTACTCTAGGATATGATATTCCCCCATGCCTACTTTAAAAAAAACCGTTGACATTTCTTTTGTAATGTATTTCACAAGGAAACTAAAAACACCTATTGTAATTATTTCACGTTTGACACCGACGCAATCATTATTTTTAATTATCATAAGTAGATGTTTGGTACATACGAGAATATCGTTTTAATATTCATACAGAGAAAACTCATACAAATTATTCATTGACTTCCTTCATAATAAATGAATTATGGTTTCACATTGAAATTTTATTTATTGTCGTTTTCGCCTTCGTTCGTTTGACAACTCAGGGTAAGTTTTAATACCTATAATCTGTCCTAATTTTCCTATCGCACTGTATCTTCTTTTAACGCTTTGATTTAAATAATATAATATTATTTATCAACGGTTTAACTTTCTGGAATTCTATATAAGAATATTTAATAAAAAAATATTTTTTAATTCCATTCATTCAATTAGTATTTCTACATCTTATTTTGAGGCTAAATGATCTGGGTTTATTACGAGAGCAATGCTAAGGTCAGGCTGGTACCATATTTCATCGGAATTGTTTGTGGTATATTGATACAAACATTTTTTTAAAAGGGGTGAAACATTTTGCATTCATACATACTCGTATGTATTTTATTGCATAAATAATACATATTTTTATAATTCGGGGCACATTCGATACATGGTGGTAAAACCTATTTGATTGGAATATGAGATATAAAATAAATTTTGTTAAAAACTTTGAATAACCAAACAACCTAATCGAATAAAGCAAACATTTTTGATTTTATAATTTTTTATGAAATCGTGAACACTTCTACACGACAAACATAGAATACGTGATAGTGATATATTAATACGAAAGGAAAATGCTTTGAAAGAGCGAAACAGGCCTATAAAGCTTGACCTCGAAATATTTTATAATTTGGATGAAAATTAGTAAAAAAAATTATAAAACTGAAAACTCTTGTAGTTCTACAAAAAACTCTTGTAGACGAGATACCAGTAAGTACATTATTTTTTCATCGCGTAAACGTACGAAGTATATGCGTTTACGAGTTTGTTGTGTACATACTGTTGTAATTCAGTAAGCAAATAGTCTAATAAATAAATAAATATAGGTTATTGCTAGCAACATAGTATGTAAATACTCGTATATAAATACTTTCCTAAATCGCACATATAAAAAGATAAAAAGCAGAATATTAATTTAAGAGAGAAGCTATCAAAATGTCTGGGCTCATCTCATAACATCCCCTCGGGCAAGATACACCACATCAATATAGGGCGAGCCTGGGCACGAGGATATCAGATTTTCTTCAGTGCACTGCCCACGTCCCAAAGAAGATCAATCTTGTGGTTTCGATAACAAGTTTAAGTTTTAAGATAGTCAAACAAGTTCAATTTGCTGCAGAATTCACCATTTAGGTTTCTATGGATTTTTCTCTACTGTATTGTATTGCCCTTTCGTTATATACAGCACAATTTAGCGAGTTTATTGTCATGTAGCAATCTCTTCCAGTAATGTTGAAAGGTGTTAAAGAAGTATTAAATGAAATCCTAGATTTTTTTTAAATCTTGTCTTGTCAACTAGGCGATGGAGGTCGTTCACAACATGGTGTTTTAATTTTTTTTGTCAAATTATCAGCTGCAAGGAAATATAATTTAAGATGAAATAATTCGCCGGAATCTAATTTCTCAGCAAATTGACTGATTTGAGGATCTAGTATGCATATTTACGGTTGAGAGAGAATTGAAAAAATATTAATATCCTTTCATTCTAATTTTTCTTTGCTTTCCTTCCTTATCCTTGAACGAATTTCTTTTACTCTAATTCTACTATTATGAATAGAGGTGAGTAATTTGATCGCATTATTTTACTTTTACTTTTTTCGTAAAACCTGTTACGAATTGAACTAAATAAATTGCTGTATAGGTATAGCAATAAGCCCGCCAGATGCACCATGACATGGTTATACACTGTATAGCCATTTACAAAATTGCTGTATAGGTATAGCAATAAGCCCGCCAGGTGCCCCATGACATGGTTATACACTGTATAGCCATTTACAAAATTGCTGTATATATATAGCAATAAGCCCGCCAGATGCACCATGACATGGTTATACACTGTATAGCCATTTACAAAATTGCTGTATAGGTATAGCAATAAGCCCACCAGGTGCCCCATGACATGGTTGTACACTGTATAGCCATTTACAAAAAAAGAGCTTCTTTTTCCAGAAGTAGAAAATCATATACTTGTCAAATGAGTTATGTTACTTAATTTAAGTATTTTGTTATCATGTCGTCAATACTTTTAATCAATATTAAAAAAAAAACTGTAATATTAAGTTAGTAGTAAAAATGTTTCATCTTTATTTAAATATTAAACTAATAAAATTAATAAAATACATTCAAGGAACAAACAGATCAAGTAAACAGAGATGCCTGTCATTCTAAACCATAAGAAAACGAATCAAGTATATTTATTGCAACGCACGCCGTAATACGCCATTGGTCTGGATTGGTCTAACATTCACCACACACGTTCATGCAAACAAAAAGTCTTTTAGTATCAACGTTCAAATCCCCTTAATCCCCCATAAGAAAACCACAAATCGCCATCGGTGAATGGCATTCACCAAGAAGTGGTCTTTGTGTTGTGATGCAAAACTTCACTGGTGGTCCAGATGCATCGGATGTTCTCAATTGCAATCGCTGAACAAAGTATCCATTCGTCTATCGATAGAAAAGTATTGATTACCTAACGTGATGCACAAATGGGATAGATTATTTGGTTGTAAGACGAATATTCTTAATGTAGATGAGGTGGCAAATTTTAGTTGAGAGATTTATATTAATTAATTGTTAAAAATATTGTTTTAAACGTGCACTGAGAAGAACACATGGGGTTACAATGTATAAAATACTAAGGGTAAATTAGAATTTTAGGTTGATATATTAAGTAAGAGGAAAAAGACAACTGTGAGGTGGTTTGTACATGTAAAACGAATGAACAAATAAAGGCTAACAAAATAAATATATACTCCAAATGTGGGTGTAATCATTGATATTCTTCTCCCTAGCTCCATCCCGACTCACTGTTGGGGACAGCTCTCCTCGTCCTCAGGTTGTATGCTCTTCTGTCCCGGACTACGTCCCCCAGGCCGTGCCTCTGCATCAGGTTATCTTTTTGCACCACCCATGAATTCTTTGGTCTTCTTCTGGTTGTTATTCGAGGAAGATCCATGGAGATTGCCTGGTTCACAATGTGATCGGGTGCTCTGCGTCCAACGTGCCCATACCATCTCAATCGCCTCTCCTCCATCTTGCTGTTGATGTCTGTAACACCTAGGCTTCCACGAATGCATGAGGTCTTTATTTTGTCTCTTAGGGACACACCAGCTGACCATCTTAGTTGGATCATGTAAATTATAAAGTACAGTTGGATCATGTAAATTATATTTTAAAATACAGAAATGCGTTAAGTGAAAAAATCGTAGAAGTTGCATAGACGTATAAGTAGAGAAAGGTGTATGTTGAGATAAGAATGTCTGACGATCTGTTCTGCAAGGAAACTGCGTGCTGTTATGTATTATATGTGTGTATCAAAGTAAGATTTATTCCGAAATAACATTGTTTTTCATTTTCTTTTTTTTAATTTATTATATGTTTTATTTCAACTTATAATTTTTTTTACAAATCCATATTAAAGGGAGTGACTGGGAGACGTTATCGTCTTCGGCCCCATTAATCTAGTTTCCATATTTTAGAACCACTAAGGTAGACACGGAATTCGCAGTTCGTAATCGCATGTGTTTACACTACTATCACATGCGATGAATTCTTACCAGATTGGGACCTTTTTTGTTTATTTATTTTGGTTACCATAGGTTTCGTAAATTTAAACCAATCAGTCAATGTACAGTTCATTCTACGTTACACGTTGTATTTCATCAATTGTAGAAATGTAAAAACTGGGTAACTCTATATCTGGTTTGGTGGATATTTTTAATGTAGATGTTGTTGAGTTCAAGAGGGTCCCTCTTCTAGATTTCTTCAATCTTAGATCTTGACAGGGAGACTGATTGTTCTGTTTTGTTTTTGTCTTAATTGTTTTTTTACACAATTCAATAAAATGTGTGGTTTTGTTGATTGTATTTTTATTTTATTGAGTGTTCTTAATTGTATTGATATTTTTAATCTATTGATATTTAATATTTTTTTCGGCAAATATAGCATTAAATTTACATTAAGTGTAGTACATATTTTTCAATAAGTAATTTATTAGAAGAAAGATATTTATGAAAGGTACCTTGATGTATGGGAGTGAAACATGGTCTTGGCAGAAGAAAGATAAAAGTAAGATAATATGCCTGCACTAAGGAAAATTTATGGAGTTTCAATGTTTGAAAGAAGGCGAAACCAAAACATCAGAAAGGAATGAATTGATAAAATAGATGTTTTAAATAAGTGGAGATAATAAATAACTAACCAAGAATACAAGTCATAAGTGCCAGGTGTGCGTGGAAGATATAGACCAAAGAAAAAGGGACTCGAGCAAATGGACTAATTAAGAAAAAAGTGCGAAGTACGACGAATAAAACGATGTGCATTATGAGATGTATGAATGTGAAAATATTTAAAAATACTTTCATTGAAAATATTTAAAAATCTGTTATCTCTGCTTACTCCGCAAGGGACACGGCGTGATGATATGTATATGTGTGTAACTATAAATATTTGTTCATTTAGTAAAATTTCAGTTATACAATATACTCGTATATACAATAAGACGTCCAGTGGAGTAAAAATTTCGATCAAATTTTTACCTAAACTGTACTCGTATATTCATCTAAAATAAACATGTCAAAAATTCTTCGTTTCCCTATTATTATTGCCTTCCGTACCACAAATTAATTCCACGCATGTTCACAAAATGGACAGACCACGAAACACGGAACAAATAGGCATATTCAATAGAGGAATAAGGAACCTTTGTATACTCAGGTGTTTTCGGAGCTCCAATGGACGTCAATTCTTTATAAATCAATTTTTTTCTTCTTACGAGGCAAGACAGAATGAGGGAAGATGGATAAGTGACTGGGATGGTTGGTCAATTTGAAAGCGTGGACTAGATTTGATCCTGCCATTGAAAGGAAATCAACCGAATCAATTTCATCCGCCTAAAACGATATAAAGAAGTTTGAAAGATGGGATTATATATTGTATCAAAGGTTCTAGTTATTTGGCCAGGAGTTATACAAAATTAAAAATTTTAAGCTTTTTTAGTTGTAATGAAATATTTCTTACTACTAAAACTTAAAAATACTAATTTAACTTATAGTCGAATAAATGCTGTATAATTGCGTACTCTGAAAAAAATAATTGATGGGATTACAATAAACGAAAGAATATAGAATGAAGTAATTAGGAATGAATGTGAACTTAAGGTTGATGTATTAAGTAAGATGAAGAAGAACACTCTGAGATAGATTTGGTAAATAGAACAAATGATTGAAGAAAGACTATCAAAATAATATACAGTGTTAATGTGAGTGGAAGACATATGTTACTAGAGTAAGTATATTTTGAGGAGGTGTAAGAATGATGAGAAGGTGTAAGGAAATACAGGAGGGGAAAGACGTGTGTCACATTAGAAACGTGTATGTCTCTGTCGTGTCTCTCTACCCCGATAGGGAAACGATATGTATGTTTAATTATTACTTTGTATTTTTTTTACTTTTTAAATCCCTGCTTTGTGTGTCCGTACCTCTTAAACTTAAGATTTCATCAGATCTAGGAAATATTACAGGCAGTGTACATTGAGATCATTTTGTAAATAAATTGATCATTCCCAAACACTCCTATAGGGTTATATATATATAATTAAAAAGCCTTTCCGTGCATGATCCTTTAATTAGATTTCCTGTAAATTTTAAAGAAATAGGAAAAGTGTAGAGTTTCGAATAGTTTAACACAATACGTTGAGAGACAGGCCCTTTAAAATTTGTGAACGTAAAAAAATCAATATACATACTCTAACATTTGTTTATATTACAACTTTATGGCATACAGTACAACCTAGCGAGTTTATTGCAATTTGTTAATGTCTTCCAGCCAACCAGAAACATGTAAAACATGCCTTAAGTAAAAACAGGCAGGAGGAACACTTTTGAAAAAATAAGGAACCACCGGGAATCGAGCCCAAACCATCGGGTGTCGTAAAACAAGACGTCTTAACAATCGAGACACGTGTCTAAATAAAGACGAACTATTGCGCAAAGAAACTTTCTTTAAAGTTAATTATTAAGGAGCTGAATGCGACGTGGTAAGGATATGGAGGGGAAAAAATTGTGTCACGATAAGGAAATCTGGCGCTTTGTCCTTTCTACCTAGCTCGACAGGGAAATGACACCATGGAATTATACACTTTGTGACACCTTTTAGCAACATTATGTCTACAGATTTTTAGTGGCATTTACATTACGCACTTTTAAAGCCAGAAAACGTTCTTGAAGTCAACTATCAAACAGCGCTATATAAATCATATCTTTATTATTTTTATTGAGATTTTACAAATAAAATTGTCGGCTTTTTTTAAAAGTAATAACACTCATGTTGGTTATCAGTAATTGATTGATATCGAATAATTCTTAACTTCATAAGAACCAATAAAATATACAGGTCGTATTTTTATTGAAATAATAGTGTGCCTCAATATTTATTGTACGCACATAATGTATAATACTTAAATTGTACAAATAATGATTGAATAACATAATTGAAACATGGAAGATGAGAAATAAGGAAAAAATATGATAGTCGCCTTCGAGATGTGATGTTATTTCATTCCTAATTTTTCTTTTCCTTTCCTCTCCACCATCCTTTCCTTTCCTTTTGATTGATAATATCTCACTTTATATGAAAAAGAATGTTCGGGTCATTGTCCGTCTTTGTGGGTTTCGTGGGCATGTGCTCATGTATATGTTTATGGATTTCGTGGGGATGGATAGTCATTTGAATGATTTATGCGACCACGTAACTTGCTTCATTTAATTTTGTCTGGTTGGTTGGAAGAGATTGCAATAAGCCCGCCAGATTGTATTTGCAATAAAAGTGTTAAATAAATGTTGGAGGTGGATACTCCGTATCCCATGGAACGCAAGGTGCACAAACGTATATATCATCCAATAATTATTCGAGATTATTAATAGAATTTTGATAATATGCAGAAAAAGAATTCTTACATACGATATACGTATTGCCAGAAAGAATAATGAAAGAGTGAGGAAGATGGTGGTCACGGGGACAGTTGAGGGAAAACGAGGAAGAGAGAGGTATTCTATAAGATAGTCAAACCTGATAAAGGAGTTAATAGGTATCTCTTTAAGCACTGCATCCAACATAGCATCGGACCACAAAGGTTGAATATAGGTGGTATACCAAGCTCCAGACATAGATGAGGATCAAGAAGCTCAGCATTAAGCACGCAACGAAGAAAAGAGAATAACACCGTTAAGATTGATGTGGCCTAGTTGATGAAAAGAACACGGAGAATTTTCTAGAAGAACTTGATTGCCGTTGGTACCCATTTTTTTTTAATTCTGCATCACCTGATTTTCAATTAATGCTTCTTAAACATCATTCGGGTTGGTTATAAGATATTCCTCATTACAGTAAACTCGCGAGGTAGTGTTCTATACAACGAAATAATAATACAATAGAATAGATCATGTAAAGAAATTTCTTAAGGTGATGGACGATGAAAGTAACTATCGAGCAAATATAGCCTATACTTCAGTTACTAAATGGTGTTGTAGAAATAAATTAAAGTCGATGACTCACGCGCCCTCGTTACGGTCACGAACCAAGACGGACCCATGTGCTAAAATTACGGTTGCAAACCGAGACAGACTCATGTGCGCTCATGTTACAGTTGAGACTTAGCTATAGACCAAGTGGTATAATTCATGGCATACAAGTAGAAAATATATTTATTTATCTTGGGTGAAGATGGGGATTATGAAGGCAGAAGACGAAGCTCAGCGGGCAAAAGCTTAATGTTGGTACTTCAGAAGAAGGTAAAGGACAATAACAAATCGTTGAGAGCATGGCAACGTCAATAACAAATAATTTTGTTGAGAGCATGGTTTTAAACAAATGCCTTTATACGTACACTGGTGACAATAATGGCAAACTTAATACCTTTTTTAAAATAATTGGGTACCAATTGGAAACGAACTTGTGTACAATTCGCCGATTGAAAGAAACGCGTCTTGCCAGGTAAATCATTTTGGTCGTTTAATTAATGGTTTTTTGTTAATATATAAACATAATTTTAAAAAAATTTATATCAAGAATTGTAACAATTTTGTAAAAAAGTTTCGCACGAACCTCCGGCTAAGTAAACAATTCGAGGATGTTCCCAATTCATCACTACAGTAGTCCCACAAGGTGGGCTATTCATTTTTTTTCTTAAGTTCTTACCGTGACCGCAATGCTAGGGCAGGGATTAAATTATCAATACATTCTCAACAAGGAAACAATTTTTTATTTAAGTAAAGCATGCAATATAAAACGAAGCTGCACAACGCATCTTCTTTATTCCCCTGTGGCTCAGATTCGCAATAAAGTTAAGGGATGCGTGTGATCTATTTTGATATTGTTCAATCGAGGATATCCCATTTTAAACTTAGCGTGAATTAAGTTTTTTTTTATCATTCTTCCTAGTTTCTGGGGTAAAAAAATAGATAAAGCTTTTATTCGGAATGGATCAAAGTATTTGTTACTATAAAAGCATATGAAAGATTTTTAACTTTTTAAAACTACTTATTAAAATATTTGATAACAAATTACTAAAACTCTGAGTAGTGGAGACTAGATCCAAGGTATGCAGAGATAGGGAGGGTCCTTGAACGAAAGTGGCATTGCATATGATAGTGGGGCTATACAAGACTCACAACACATGTATTGTATCGTATTATACTTTCGTTGTATACAGTACAACTTTGCGGACTTATTGCCATCTAAAAATCTCTTCCAACCAACTAGAAAGATGTTAAAAAAACCTTAAGTGAAAACCCGACTGGAATCATTTAAAAAAAATTTGGGTTACAGTGGGATTTGGTCCCGCTATCTTCGGGTTGGGAGACAGGCGTATTACCAACTATGCGACGGAGTTCATCTTAAAATAAGGACTACATTTTAAGGTCAAGACCTCATTGATACGAATCATAGGGTTATTTTTATTAACTCTTACTGAAAATATATGGCATAATTAACAATTAACGATCAGGATACGGAATGATTGAATGAATGACAGATGAAGTACTTTGTTTTTCTCCTAATTAGTGAAATAAAAAAGGAATTTGCTATAAAATATGATAAAGAAAGATTTTTTGAATAATTAATTTTTTTTAATAATACCAACAAAAAAATCCTCTTTATTTGATAGTCTTAAATAGATTTTTATAAATTTTTATAATAGTACCAGACGCCAAGAGGTAATAGTACACATTTCAAAAGCTATTTTGGTGTTGCCTAATAGCATGAATTAAAATTTTTAATAAATAGATTATACGAACAGCAAAAAATCTCGTTGATCGTCAAAATAAAATCGTCAAAGTGAAAACTCAGATCGGTGGGCATCTCTCACCCTGTGGATCTTTATTTACTTACTTTTGTCTGGTTGGCTGGAAGAGATTGCCGCCTGGCAATACACCCAACAGATTGTATTTGCAATGATGTGCTAAATAAATAAATAGTGGGCCAAACTGAACTCGTCAATAAGTGTTTATCATTTGAACGATTATTTAAATAAATCTAAATTAATTCATTGTATTTTATACAAATCCTTGCATTATTCGATTTTAAAATTCACTTTTGACAAGTGGGAACTAACTTGTTTAAGGCTCTGTCAACTCCAAAGGTGGTGTAGATAAACGATTTTATTTTCATTTGCCGGCCTACATAATTTTATCAGCGGCTAGTTTACACTTACCTGCGGGTCATTGCATACATGAATGCCTTATCCGTCAAATTTCGCCATCGGCAGAGTCGACAGCAAACAGAGAACGAATCTGCTATTTTTATGTGAGGTGGTATTTTCTAGGATGATGTATTAAACCTGTAACAAAGTATGCTATTAAAACGAGAGCTGATAATGTGTATATGGAATAAGGCATCCAAAAATATTGAAAATTAAGATCTTGTGGTTGATTACTCAGATAAATAATAAAAAGTACAGCAATAAATATAATTTATCGAACCGAAGATATCGTCAAGTGAAGAAAACAGAAAAAAAACAGCATTGGTTGAATCACATTCAATTAATGGATGAGACCCAGATTCCCGTACGATCATGATCCTCATGGCTATTCCATAAAAAGCCGACCACCAGGTTGACCACCAAAGAGATGGCTGACAATCTACTATATATATCAGAAATAATGCTAAAAATCAAAACATATATTACAAGAAGAAAAATTAGGCGTTTTCTTCAAAGTAACGGAGATATCATTTCGCTTTGAATTTTTTTATCAAAATATTTCGTGATTTAATCTGACACCAAGTGAATAAATACCTAGAATCTGACAAGAAGTTAATATATCTTATATTTGATGGTCGAAATCATTATAATGACAATTTCGTTCAATTGCAGTAGCTCAATAAAAGTTTCAACGTAATAATTTGTATAAAATCTTCTTTTTTACTCCAGGGGGTGATTTCAAAAGTTTGATTAAATTAACCTGATTTTGTAGTATGTGTGTTCACTTAAGCAAGGTGATTTTTTTTTATATCAAACTGGAAGTCAAAAATCAATATGTTTAACCAGTTATAGACATTTCTTGGCAAAAAGTGTCAGGACTATTAAGAATACTCGTATATCACCTGTCATAGGCCCGCATTGTCCTTTTGAGGCTCTGGTCAACGAATCAATTATGCAAATATAACGTTCCGTGAATTTATTAGCTGTGCATTATTATTGGGTGCGTTCCATATTCACTCCGTATCTACAACGGCAAGCACTTTGCATAAAGATATGCAAAACATATGAGCATGTGGAGAATTAACTTTTTCAAAACGACTTGTCATCGTGACATTTTGAAAAAAAAAACTAATCAAAAAATATTTAGGTTGACGAAATAAGGTCACGTTCGGCGTCAAAGCCTCTCTAACAAGTGACATTTGATTTGATCAAAATATGTATAACAATACACACTATTCAACAGAGATGATTTGTATGCTCGAAAAATGATTTGTCAATGAACAAGAAATATTCAAGGACCTGGAGAGTCATCGAATCAACGTAATGATTTTTCCACTACAGGCATTGTGTGATCTACCATATACGTTTTGCTTTCTTTTTCAAGTGTATCAAGTATTTTTACACATAAAAACTAAACATAAATGTTCCTCGCTGCCGTACACGTGAAAACGCGATATGAACTATATCATCATCATCATTGTCAACCAGAGTTGATCCACTGCTGGATGAAGGTCTCCTCAAGTTGACTATTAGTAGTTCGGTTTTTTGCTCGCTGATGCCAAATGATGCTGCCGTGCTTCCTGATTTCATCTATCCAGCGTACCTTCGGTCTTCTTCTGGGCCTCTTTATGCCTCTTGGGTAGCATTGGATTATTTCGGATGTCCATCGGGAGTCTGACATTCTGACTACGTGTCCAGCCCATTAAAAACTCTTAAATACCTTATACCCTACCCTGAAAACATCAGGTGCTACCATCTGACTTGCTAGATAGAGAAGATATTAAACGTTGGTGGAATATGTTTATAGACTGAAATAAATTGAAGACTTTTCAAGGAAGTCTTCATCCAACAATAAATGCTGATGGGACTACATAAATGCCCATTATTACGTGATGAGGCACAGTACAAAGTAGGGGATTGGGGCACATGTCATTGGTGCCACCGGAGATGACTTTGTAAGTCAATTGTGATAAGTATTTCCTGTTGCACATGGGGGCAGTGAGTTTGTCTATATCTTCTTTCGCCATTGGGTTCCTGATAACTAGCAACCATTCTAGGCCATTTTCCTCAATCTGCTGCTGTTTGCAGTACGTCCATATAAATATATTTTGCGTTACTCACTGTGCTTTCTTATCCCTTCGTCAGCTCACCAAAAAGGATATTTCTTGAGGATAGGCGTGCGAGCTACATATTCAGATTAAGCTACATATTCAGATCGCAGGGGTACACATGACATTAGAATCTCGATGTTACAGCAATATACAGATACTTCTTGGGGATAGGCGTGCGAGCTACATATTCAGATTAAGCTACATATTCAGATCGCAGGTGTACAAATGACATTAGAATTTCAATGTTATAGCAATATACATGTACTTCTTGGGGATAGGCGTGCGAGCTACATATTCAGATTAAGCCACATATAGTATTCAGATCGCAGGTGTACACATGACATTAGAATCTCGATGTTACAGCAATATACATATATAGTACTTCTTGGGGATAGGCGTGCGAGCTACATGTTTAGATTAAGCTACATATAATATTCAGATCGTAGGTGTACACATGACATTAGAATCTCGATGTTACAGCAATATACTATCTTAACAGTCAGAACTTATCCGATGAAGGAGTAAGGTGTCCTACCATCGGACCGAAACTCCGAACAAGCTATCCATCACTTGTAGATACTTCTTGGGGATAGGCGTGCGAGCTACATATTCAGATTAAGCTAAATATTCAGATCGTAGGTGTACACATGACATTAGAATCTTGATGTTACAGCAATATACAGATACTTAAGATCTTGTTCAAATGTTCAAAAATAAATGTTGGCAAAGTGTGGCTGAAGAGATATGATGACGTCGTAAAGAGGCTTTCATCCAACAGTTCAGAGATAATTCTGATTTGATTATACACACACTCGTATATATCATGTTCAATATAAATGTTTGAGAAGTATTGTTATGTGTATGTTAAAGAAGTTGAGTCGTTGCAAGAGAGCCTTCATCCAACAGTCCGAGAATAATACTGATTTGATTATACACATACTCGTACATATGTTAAAATGTTCAGAAAATAAATGTTTGTGAAGTAGGAACCATCATCCAATAGTTCACAGATAATGTTGACTTAATTATATTCGTACACATACTCGTACAGATCATGTTCAACTGTTCAGAAAATAAATGTTTGCGGAGTATAGTTATGTTAAAGAAATTGAGTTATTGTGAAGCGGCTATCCTCCAATAGTTCACAGGTAACGTTGACTCGATTATGTTCAACTGTTTAGAAAATAAATGTTTGCGAAGCATAGTTACAAAATATTAAATAAATTGAGTATTTGCAAGGGGGCCTTGATCCAGCAGTGCACGTGTAATGCTGATTCAAATATACACATACTCGTACAGATCATGTAGTATAGATGTTCAGAAATAAATGTTTGCGAAGTATAGTTATGTTAAATAATATTTATTGAGTCGTTGTAATGGGACATTCATCCAACAGTCGAGAGATAATACTGACGACATATTCCTTCAAAAATATTTCCTTTGTCTTATAGTTCGAAACGGTACAATGAAAAGTATGGATGTATCTTATTAGGACACTGCAAGTCAATAGTATGTAAATTTAAACACCTGGACACAAGAACGATTACGCACCGCTCTGCTCCGCACCGCACCACACCAATACGGCCCGGCCCGTACCGGCTCGGCTCGGCTCGGCTCGAGCCGGCCTGGGCGACAACTCATTATCATTTTACATGAAACAAATTACAGGTACTGTATTCAAATTGGTGACAAGTTCTGATGGCTGTTTGCCTTTAATGATTCATTGTACTGTTTCATTTTTTTTTCGTTAGCCTTACTACATACCTTTACATATTTATTTTAATTTAATTTGAAATACACAGTTTTATTTTATAGCAAGTGTTGAACTTCACAACGCACACATTTCTACAGTATTCATTTATTCGTCTCCTCTCAGTATTTTAAAGAATGAATGTAAATTTAATGCTGATGTGTTGAGTAAGATGAAGAAGAGCATTATGAGATTGTTTGGGCATGTAGAACGATGAATGAAAAAATACTACCAAAACAATGTAAGTAAATGGAAGGGGTGGTAGAGCAAGACCAAGGACAGTATGTTTGGATCAAGTGAATGATATTATGAAAGGAAACATAGAGTCACATCACTGTTAATTTGTTTTGGTATTTGGGCGCATCCTCTTTCAATAGATGCTTTCAATTTATTCACTGTTGCTGGTTTTGTGCCATGAGTTTTATCTTTGATGAGTCTCTTTAAAAAGGGGGTGATACTGCCTTTAAAAAGGGGGGGGGGGGATATTCAATGCTACCTCTATATCCAATCCATCTGCAAATTTTTTTCAAGATAGCCCCTCACATCACGATGGAAGTGGGGAGGTGCACAATCTTGATGGAAATAAAAGTCCTCCTCATTCCTAAACTCCTTGCGAATGTGTGGTATGACAAATCTCTGCAGCAAGTGCAATTGAACGGTACGGTATAAAAGTGTGCATACATTTTTTTGAACACCTATATGTAACACAGTATTGTGTTTTTGTTCATGTAATATTTTTTCTATGTATAATATTTTACGCTTAAATAACATTGAACTTCTCTACTCATCGACTGTGAATATATTATAATTATCTTAGACATACACCCTAGTTTGCAAAGCATGACAAATAGAATAGTTTTTATTTTAAGGTTATTTTTTCACCGAAGATGCATAGAGAATGGTGATTTTGCAGTTAGCCTTGAAGAGGTTATAGAAAAATGCACTTTCACTATTTTGGAGATTAATTTATATTTTATTCTTGGAGTGGTTCAAACTAATTACTTCGTGAGTCCATTCGAACACTTGATTCTATAAAAGCGTATTTTTCGGTTTTTAGTAACAACACATTTCTAATTTTCAAGGTGTGAAATCTGCTGATAAATAACTGACATTTCGAGTATTAATTGTAAAAAAACATGCAAATCACAAAAAAATGTTTTGTTTGAAATATCTTATAATGCTAAAATATATCTCAAGTCAAAAAAAAATTGCTTATATCTTGATTAAATTTCGAGGTTAAAAATCCTTCTATACAAGTTTATACAAAAGGAAATTATATTATTGTATTTTATTTGTAGTTAAGGCATTAACATTGTGGAGTTTTAAAGACATTGTAATTTGTTTCATCAAACACTGTTTATTCCACTTTTTGTAATGGTATAACCCTACCGGTTTCAAGACTTTCATGCTCGTGCTCCCTTGAAGATGAGGTGGAAGTCTTGAAACCGGTTGGGTTATACCGTTACAAAAAGTGGAATAAACAGTGTTTGATAAAACAAATTACAATGTGAAATTATGTTTCTCTAATACGAGTATATCAAAACAGGTTAAATGTAAGTTGGATACATTTTTCAAACTAAAGTCCAAATTATAGTCTTTATGTGATATACTCGTACATATCTTCACATCATGGTCGAAATAATAAATCTCCATACTTTTCTACCTAGAAACACACCTTCCTCTTCTTCTACATTATTTAATCTCGTTATGAGCAATCTTCTATTATTTATATTTCTGCGCTTCTCACTTCACCTTATTTAAAAATCTTGTTTTCCTTAATTTACCTATTTCACTTAACCCATGCGCTTCTGATTTGAACGATCGTTGATAATGAACATCAAATAATTATTTTGACATTCGTTCTCTCCAAATGTCCAATTTATCTTAACACTCGCTTCTTCACCTATCCTTTCTATTTTAGCCATGCATTCATTTTAATGTCTTCTTTTTCCTTCGTTCATACGAATACAATAACACTCCAATTTTTTTCTTTGTTGCACCACTCTCTAGAGCAGAGGTTCCCAACCCCGTGCCCGCGGGCACCATGGCGCCCGCGGAACGATTCGTATGTGCCCGCCACTATTCGACAGAGACAGAATTTTTTCATAAACAATAATTAAAAATGTGAATTTTTGATGTGAATTATCCACTTAAATCTGAAGTAAGAAAGAAAAAATATGTCAACTAAAATCAAGTCTAACTGCACAACAGACTGTTTTCACTAGACATGTGGAGAATTCTAAAAAGGCCACCATTGCTTATTTCAAAATTTCTCACATGCTCGCAAAAAAGAAGAAACCTTTCATTGATGGTGAGTTGTTTAAAGAACTATTTTTGACTGGTGCCAATTGTTTGTTTGATGGATTTTCTAACAAACGTGAGATTGTCTCAGCAATACAAGACTTACAGTTGTTAAATAATACCGTCACAAGAAGAACACATGCAATTTCAACAGACATACAAACTCAGTTAAAGACTGACTTGGAAATATGTGACTGGTTCTCGCTACAATTTGACGAGTCAACAGATTTATCAGACACCGCACAGTTAGCAGTTATGGTGAGAATGGTATTTAGTAACTTCACAGTAAAAGAGGATAAGTTGCAAATATTACGTATGAAAGGACAGACAAGAGGTGAGGATATTTATAATACATTCAGAACATACGCCAAGTCAATAAATATGCCTTTGCACAAGCTGTCTGCGATAACCACCGATGGGGCACCAGCAATGGTAGGTAAAAACAAAGGATTTATTGCCCTCTGCAAGAAGGATGAATCATTTTCAAACTTTATGTCCTACCACTGTATTATCCACCAGGAAGCTGTGTGTTGTAAAATATTGCCATTTGAACACGTTATGAAAATAGTTACAAAAATAATCGATTCTATTCGAGCAGCTCCTTTGCAACACCGACTTTTCAAGGCCCTGTTAGAAGATACTGAAGATAAAGAACATGATCTTATTCTGCATACTGAAGTACGTTGGCTCAGTAAAGGAAAGGTTCTTACAAGATTTGTGAGTTTAATTGAAGAAATAAAAACATTTATAAACGATAAAAAGGAAAATTATGATGAACTAGCTGACTCTCGCTGACTGATTGATTTGGGATTTCTCACAGACATCATGGAAAAATTTAATTCTTTAAATTTGGAGTTGCAGGGGAAATACAAAAACATAGCTGAAATGATAAGCTCTGTAAAGTGATTTAAAGCTAAATTGGATTTGTTGATATCACATCTGCAGATCAATTCTCTCGTGCATTTCCCACATATGAAGAAAATGCTAGGTAACAATGAATTAAACGGGTCATTATTTATTAAGCATCTTCAAGTGTTAAAAAAACAGTTTGAAGAGAGATTTTTGCAGTTCACACATATCGAGCCAATTGTTTCCTTCTGTATCAATCCTTTTACTTGCCAAATAAATGTTATAGAAATGGCCGCATGTATTGCAGATTTTTTTCAAGGTAAGACAGAAGAACTAGAGTTAGAAAATTTGGACCTTAAGAATGATATTTTGCTAAAATCCTTAATATCAGAGGACTTTTGGAATACAGTGGACAGAGAAAAGTTCCCATTTTTGAAAAAAGCGGCATATAAAATTGAATCATTTTTCGGTTCGACATATTTATGCGAATCATTGTTTTCAAACATGAACTTAATAAAATCAAGATATAGATCTCGACTCACCGATGAGCATCTTTATGATTGTTTGCTAACAGGATTATCTGCTATCGTCATACTCTCCTAATTATGAGTATGAGGCACTGGCCAATGTTTTCAAACATGAACTTAATAAAATCAAGATATAGATCTCGACTCACCGATGAGCATCTTTATGATTGTTTGCTAACAGGATTATCTGCTATCGTCATACTCTCTTAATTATGAGTATGAGGCACTGGCCAATGATATGCAATGCCAAAGATCACATTGACATATTGATATTATATTTTTTTATAAAATGTTTTCTTTTTATTTGTGTTTTTTTGTTTACTTTGTTTACGTTTTATAAATACTTTTCTCTGTGTGTATGCAATTTGAATAATAATTTTACTTTTTTGAAACATTTTTGTTTATTATTTATTAATAAATTATGAATATAAGAAAATAAATTATGGGAAAATGAGAAGTTATGGAAGGAGTTTGTCGATTAAAAATAGGTGGTGCCCGCCACCCTACCGATATTTTAGAATGTGCTCTAGAGTACAAAAAGGTTGGGAACCCCTGCTCTAGAGCAATGGTTTTCAACCTTTGTTTAATTGTGACACCCTACGCCAAATAATTTATATTTGTAACACCCCTCCTGCCTTTTTTATTCAGTACATATATATTAACAATAAAACAAGTACAAAGATATCAAGTAATTTTATTATAACATTTTTTTTTGTTCTTGAACAATACAGGAAAATAATAATACAAAAAAAACATCAAATTAAGATTGAGATATTTAGATTGTATGTGACTCGCAAATTTGTTAAATATTTGGAGAAATATTTGAAAGATACACTTTCTTCCTCAACCGGTTTTATTTTTTTCTTTTTGTTTTAACATATATAGTTACACATGTCTCGTACTTTTATTGAAGCTCTTGTTACATTTTGTAGTAATTCAATACAGAAATTTTGTAATTAAGAAAATCGATTAATACAAATAATATCATAGTGATTTGGTTTTGGTCGTATGGTATGTTCCAAGTCAAGACTATAATTCACGACGCCCTTGGAGTATCGTTGCGGCACCCTAGAGTGCCGGGCACCCCTGTTCAAAATCACTAGAGTTTTAATTTTACTTTCATTTTCCTTCCGCCAAACAGATGTTTTACTCCCATACATCATGGTTATAAGACCACAATACATATGACATTGTAAGGTGGACTCCTTACAAACTTGACATTTTTATCTGGCAGTGAACCAAGTCATAATAGGCTCACAAGAAAATCTTATACGTGTTTCAACACACCTAAAGTATGATAAAAATAAGTCAGAATAAACCAGGTCTTATACAGAAAACACTGAATGTGCCAACAGCCACCAGCACAGGCGACACGATATACGACTGTTGTGGCCGTTACAATTGGCTTCCTTAATCTACACAGGATATTTGCTTGTTTGACCAGCACACAAATGTCACCTTAACTTGTCAACACACCAGTTTGAGGCTGGTTGGTGAAACGAAATGGATTAGATAGTAACAAATTTTCATGTTAGTTTAATTTTTTTTAATAAAACTAACAATAATTTAAGACAAATTTATTATTGCTTAGTTTGTGATCTAGCTCCTCGAAAGACCTGACAATCCGAATAACAGACAGATCACCTGTCAGGAATTACACCGAACTGCATTCAAAAAACACTCGCGATATTTTGGGTGCTCAAGTTTTGATCACTCCTAGTACCTACTTGAACTTTTCATGGATTAAAATTTTATGGTCCTTTGATACGAAGAACTAATTATCATTGTATTCGACAAAAAATAAGTAAATTTTTGTTTTTATAAATTGATTCACATTAACCATTCTAAAATGATCTCGCCGAATTTCATATGGGCATCTACCGCCTCTCTTCCCGTAAAGACAGATAATGGCAGATCTATTCGCTTATTCATCTCGAAAACGCCTGAAAGGAGAACTCAGATTAATATAATCATAATATTTGAATGATTTAATACTTAAATGTGAAAATTAAACAATAAGCTTTAAAAGTAACAGAACTGTTTCGCAATACAAACACACTGTTAAATTGTAAAGCGAAACAAGCTTGTCGCTTTAATTTAAGTTTATTGTATAGTTTTTTCTTACATTTAAATATTAAATGATTCTGTTTAAAAATGAAGTTCTACAATGTAAATACCAAATCAATCAACAAACGAACATTATTGGTATCGACTGTGTCGAGTATACGCATTTTAAACCTACGATAAAAATATTTAGTCGGAAAATAATTTCAATATACCTCTAATTGAAAAAAAAACAGTTTTTAAGCCACCAAAAGTTTTCAAAGTGCATTTTCACAATTGTATTGTATTTTATAACTACAATTTCGTAGCATATGATATAATCTACTGAGTTGTTTCCCATTTATTGCACAAAAACAATCCCTTCCAGCCTTTGACAAAGGTATTAAATAAGTTTTAAGTGAAACATTTTTTTTCAATCGACAGGAATCTGTCAAGGGCGCTCTAACTCCAGATTTGATCACACCATTATAAAAAAAATTGATTAATAAAAATTAGTTGTCTTTTGCCATTTTGTCATATTGTACAGTCGCGCCCGTTACGAATGACGCGATAAAGTATGTAGGTTGTGTGGTTTTATTGTCTCGCTTGAGGTGTTTGTCTTTGGCCTTATCGTTTATCGTAGTGTTTGCACAGACTGGACCAGGGTTTCAGGTGTTCCCTCGGTTGCTCTTATCGTGGACGCACTGTAAATACTATGACAGATAACGCGTATCACTCCCATCCACTTAAATCCTATATTATTTTCCTTATTACTAATTATGTTATTTCACTCTGCTTGTTTTATTACGTGGCTCAAGATAAATTCGCTATATTATCTTTCAACTTAACCTATTAGCGGAATATTCAGACAAAACACTGAGGCAGACCTGATTCATACTCTTCAGTTTCTGTTCATATACATATTATGATATCAAAGTTTCCAAAACTGTTTTCATATATAGAAAGAACAAAAACTCTCTCATATTAGAGCATTATTATATTGTTATAGACAACGGTTATAGACAACAGTATTAAATATTGTTTTGTATTATTTTACATTTCATCAACAGAACGGTGTACCTTTCAAAAGTATTAAAAACAAAAATTTTGAGTCTTTAATTTATCACAAAGAAAAATAATTGAAAAGTTAAAAAAAATCCTACAAAACCAAAGAAAAAGACACATATGAAATAAAACAATTAAAATAACCCGAGTTAAAATTATTCCGATAATATAACAATTTCCATTATACTCGTACAAAGTTGATTATACGTTGCGGGACCATCTCGAGTCAGCCACCCGCACCTCACCCCACCGAGTTTGATGTTCTATTCTATTTTATATTCATGCGGAAAAAATAGTACAGTACAAATTTAATACTTTATAAATTCTGCAATCAACCTTCTTTTCAAGCTCAACAGACTTTGGAAATTCATCCAATTGATTTTCCAAAAGATCTATTATATTGTACATATATACGAGTGTATAGAAGATCTATTATATTGTACATATATACGAGTGTATAGAAGATCTATTATATTGTACATATATACGAGTGTATAGAAGATCTATTATATTGTACATATATACGAGTGTATAGAAGAACTTTGTTAATAATTAGAGGTACTTTGTTTACAATACAAATACTATGACTAGTATATGCTGCAAGGAACTCTTATCTATAAAAAGTTAGGCAATTCAGGAGAATTTAACTAAAAGTTGTAAAATATTTGTATATTTTCCTTATGGACATTCGTACAAAAACCATTACGAATGTCACTATGCATGTTTATACAAAAACCATTTTGTGGAACTTTACATGGTGTATGGCGATTTTATTGGAACTATGCATGGTGTGACCATTTTTTTAATTCTCTTTCTTCATAAACCACTGACAACGGCGCATAACTTTCCACTATTAATAGTCCTATTTGAATGATAGGTATAATATTTATTACATAAATGTTAAAAACCAATGTACATACATCATCTCGTATTACACTTTCGTTGAGTGCAATATAACCTGGCAGACACATTGCCAAGTGACAATGTATCCCAACTAACTAGAAGTTAAAGAAAGCCTTAAGTGAAATCCACACTAGAACCTTCCTTAAAAATAAATTGAATTTCAACAGGAATCGAATCCATAACCCCCGGGTTGAAAAATTGTGATTGACATTCGTACAGTAACCATGTTATAAAAAAGTTGCATGGTCATTTTTCTAGCCTCAGATGGTATTTTACGAAATCCATTAGGTATACAAAATATTGCATCATAAGATTTAGTACCAGGATTTTGATCGCAAACGACGCCTCTGTAAACTGGGCAGGGAAACATCACGAGTTATATGACGTGGTTAGCCACTTGATGATTATCAACAAGTAGGAAGATACGGGTGACTGTATTTGACACCATTTTATGCTGAAAATCACATTTTTATCAACGTTAATAACATTACAAATACTATGAATTTTATTACTTATTCGTATACAATACATCCAAATTTAAGACCCGTTCATCGAGCCTTCGAGTAGGTACGTAGCTTTAAGTTTATCATTGCATATGTTAGTCTAGCGATCTTTTTTTATTGTTTTTCGAGCACCATAGGATACCATCCCGGATGGAAGTCAAACGTTTTACCAACTCGGCCACACAGAGGTCATCTACAAGTGAAGTATCCTAAAGATATTTAGAATTTTATAATATTACATACATACATACATACCATCACACTGTCTCCCTATCAAGGTAGGCAGAAAGCAACGATTGTCAGACTTCCCTATATCGACGCACATCCATAATTTCTTCTACATCTATACACTTTCTCATACAACTTCAATAATTCCTCTGACGTTCTACATTTCCTTCTTTTAAAATATCATTCCCTTAATACAACCATAATCTCCTTAATCTTCTTACATTATATTCCTCTACCTCGCCTTACATTAATATTGCCACTATATATCTGTTTTGTAAATCTTTCAGTACTCATTCGATCTACACTTCCAAACCATCTCAGAGTGCTCTTCGTCATCTTACACAACACACCAGCCTTAATTTCACAATCATCCCTAAACACTTCGTTCCGAATTTTATTATACATTGACACCTTGTATTCTTCTCAGTACACTACAGCACTCGTTGATCTCCTTCAAACTAGTTCCAAGTTCACGTTTCATTCCTATACATAAAGATTGGTGCTAAAATTGTGTTGTGGACTATCATCTTGGCAGATTTCGATACTCTCTAGTTTGCGTATAGTCTTATTAGTGCCCTAGTTGTGTTTATTTCTTATCTATACACGCTTTTCGATATCCCTCTTAACTCTTCCATCATTTGAAAAAATACAACCTAAACAGCAGAAATTCTTTATTTCATTGTTCGAGTAGTTCTTTTCATTGTACATCCACATATTTTTACTTTTATTTCACACTTTTCTATCACAATGATTTTGAATTTTGCTATATTCATTGTCAGATCTTTCTCTTCGCAACTTTCATGCAATTTACTTATCAAACCATTTTATGCATCTTCTTTCTCCGCTTACACCGCTATGTCATCGGCTTGCTGCAATCCGCATACAAACCGATTTGATATTTGTTTGCCGTCTATTGACCTGTGTAGGTCGTTCACACATTAATCTATATAAATATAATATTTAACAACCAGTATTGAGATTATTTTTCAAAATCCGTTTTAGTAAGTAAATAAAACCACAAAGAATATCTTTGTAAAAAAAATTAAAAGGGCTGATTATACTTTAAAAATAAAACCAGATCAGGTCTCTCACGTTATATGAAACTTGAAATAGAGAAAAAAAAACGAACTTTTCACTTCGCAAGTTGAACGGTTGACTCAGGATTGACAGAACGAAAAATGTTACTGAGTTGACCACTATTTTGTTACATAATTATGTTTTTCTAAATAATTGAAACCTACAAAACCTAAACGCTCTAAAAATGGTAACGGTTGCGTAAACTATTATATATACAATAAAAAATGGCAATAATATCTAAAATGTTGCACAAGATGGGCTCATCTGTCTAAAATTACACTTTTGATGATCTAAGACTGACCGTCTGCAAAATTGTTATGAATTAAAAAGGGTCGAAAAATATAGGGCTGTGGTAATTTTAATAAAAAAAATCCGCTTCTTTTTTAATGGATTAATCTCACATATGGTATGAATTTTACTAAGAATTTGAATTAATAAATAAATTTAGATGTATCTATAAATCCAACTTCTTGAACCCTGTTGGATGGTTTCTGGAAATTCACCTACAAACACTGCAAAAATATCAATATTTAATTAAAATGTATCTAATTTGTCTAATAATATTAAATGACTGAATAAACATGAACAACTGTAAAATGTTAATGTTTACTATAATTTCTTTATTAGATAAAACTAAAATTATTGACATTAACCCGCAAATTTTATTATAAACGCTTCGAGATTAAAACGCATTGATGATTTTAATACAACTAGGTTTTTCATTCATGAGTTAAAATTAAAAGTTGAATTAAGTTGAGGAATTCTGCTATTTGGGTAGAATTTTCTCAGATAATTTGGGTAAGATATCGAACAACGTGTAGCGATAGAGTACTAAAACACATATAACATATGTGAACCAGATTTTATCAAAATCTGCTAAAATGATAGTCCACACTAGTATTTGGGTGTCAACTTTGCTGTATAAGAGTGAAACGTGGACTTGGGAAAATACTGAGAGAAGCCGAATAAATGTTGTGCTAGACGAAGACCAAGGAAAGTATGGTTGAATCAATTGAATGATATGTTGAAAGAAGGAAGCGTAAAATGTTAGAAAAATCTTGGAAGTTTTATGAGAAGGTGTATGCATGTCGAAAATTCTAAGGATGTATGTCGAGATAGGCAAATCTGGCCCTTTGTCCTTTCTGCCTACCCCAACAGGGAAACGGGGTAATGGTGTGTTTTTTAATATCATTCATTATTATGCTATTCTTATGGTTTTTAAAACATCCGAGCTGGTGTTGCGTCAGGAGACAATAACGTATTCTGCCCCATCAATTGAGCTTTCGCGTTTAACAACCACTGGAGTAGGCTGGAAATACTACCGCATGTAAAAATTTAACAACACTTGCACACGTCTAGTGCACGTAACTATTGTTACCATGCAAATACGTATACCTTTTTATAAAATAAATTCGAATACAATCGGGAATCGAACCCGAGACCCTAGGTAAGAGTTCAGCGTCTTACCAACTAGGCCACGGAGATTATCGTTAAAACTAGTGAAAATATATAGTAACATAAAAAATCATTTTCAACCCCATAGAATTACATCAAGAGCTCACGGTTGAAAAATTTGATTGTGGCGATAGTTCAGAGTACTAAATATACAATAGTATATATTATTCAATTTCTAATGCAGTAATTCTCAAATAAAATACACTTCAATTATTTTGAGAAGATAAACATGGGCATGCAAGTAAATTATTGCTCATAATATATTTTTAAATAGAGATCATTTATTTTCAAATAAAGATCTATTTATTATAATTTAGGTCATATTTTTTCCCAAATATAGGTCATAATTGTTTTTTTAAATAAACGCCATCATTTATTTCAAATAAATAATACCTTTTATTTTCAAATTAAATTAGTCACGTTTTTTTTTTCAAATAATAATATTATGTTTATTATCAAATAGAGATCACCATTTTTCATTATTCGCATATTTTATTCGTTGATTTTTTGACAAGAAGCCTTAACGATAATTTTATTATTAAATTAATCTATCAATTTATTTTTCACTCGCTACCCTTAATGAATTGAATAATTTACGATCTACAAATTTAATGCAAATCTCTTATTCCTTGCGATAAATAAAAAAACTGCGTCCCATATGAGAGCCATTCCCACAGGGTGTTTTGCGTTTTTTATGAGTACACAATACCTTTAGGGAGGCTTGACACTAAAATCAGGAGTATTTAAGGAAAGAACAGCGATGACTCCACACATTTCAGTTTTAAAAATATATTAAATCTGTAACATATGTTTTTTAATCATAACAACCACAAAAAGGGAATGTGTGTAATTCTAAAATGCCATTTGTTTTTAATTAATAAAAGGCAGCCCATAAACTCTCCAAAAATATTGTAACATATCTGAAAGTATACTTATAACCGGAAGATTGTAGAGTATTATATTTTAAATGTATTAAGTACAACCTTGGTTTGCTAATTACCACATAAAAATATCTTCCGACCGACCAGGAACAAATGTATTAAAAAACCTTATGGGAAACCAGACTACTTTAAATTTGATGTATATTTTTTTAATGTATTTTAGCTTATGGGTTGTATCATAAATTATTATTGTTATATGAAAAAGAATCTGTCTAACAAAAGGCGGCAACAGATTTAAGTAGCCAATCGTCATGGAATTTTGATCTCCCTACCATCTGAACTTTAGGTATGATCTGTCAAGACTGTGCTTTCTGAAATGCAACAGCTTGCACAGTAATAAACCAATGCACGCACAGACATCTTCCACCTGTAGAATGACAATCATACTTAATCACAAGAGATCACCGTATCAGTATTCAAAATGAAGAAGTAAAATTTTACTTGCTGAAAATTTATGTTGTATATTTTTTGGTCCTATTCAACCTTCAGTTGAATATAAATATTTTTTTAACGATTTATTGCTCTCTTGTTATCAAAATTCAAATATTTACCTTTATCAATTGTCATTATTAACCAGAGGTAGTAACTACAGATAACGGTATATCCTGCATACTTGCTAATATTTGATTAGTACTTTTGTTCTTTTTCCAAACATCTCAGGATGCAGTTGACGTCAATGCATTTTTATTCATTATTGGGCGCATTGGTGGGCAATAGTTTTTTTTATTCATTTTTCACTTTCAGGTTCTTATCCCTCTTTCAGAACTTAATCTATCTGTTTATTTTACCATTACGGTGCTTTCGAAATTGTATTTTTTAAATTGTTACACATGTAATCGTTCCTGAAGTAATATTTTAGAACCTCGTAGCCTGGTTGCTAAGACGTTTATCTTCTAACTCGGTAGTTATGAGATTCCCGTTATTACCCGATCTTTTTTTCAAATTAGTTCCGGTCTGATTTTCCCTTGCGACCTCTGCAACATCATTCTGGTTGATTGGAAGAAATTGTCACATGGGGAATGAACCTGCTAGGTGTACAACCTACCATATATGTGTATACAACAAAACTGTTATATAATGCTATATATATTCGACTATACTTTGTTCATTATAAATATCGTCTCTCATCAAATTTTGACTTCAATACCCCTGACCTCAGGAGACAAACAAAGTAAATCACATTATTTATTTACCGTGTTTTTTAAGACATACCCCAATGTTATTTAAAATATTATAAAAAAAGACCGTACCGGTAATGATACAGTTATGCTAATAGAAAATATATTTTTTTATCCCCCCAGGAGAGGACTTCACTGTATGGGAACCGGAATCTGCGTGAGAAGGCAGACATAAAAAATACACATTAAAAGTCCCGTAAGACGGACAAAGGAAGAAAAAAAAGAGGATTTGATTTTGTATGGACACCTTGCATCTTGCAAAGCATAGATGAAGAATTTATTGTCTATACAATAAATAAGAAGCATCTATATGCTTCTTTATTTAAGTCTTGAATTAGTATGTACTCCTATATAAATAAGACTTCTGGTGAAATATTTTTGCATTGTTATTTTAAGGTAAAAATAATCGTAGAAGCAGTATGGATGTAGGAGAGGCGAAAGATGTGTGTCGCGATAGTTAAGTCTGGCGCTCTCTCTTTTCTGCCTACTCCGATAGAGAGACGGCGTGATGGTGTATAATCCCCTCAAAAACGTTTCGCGTTTAGCTAAACAACAGGCAATAAAGGAGGTTTAGAGACACCAATATCGCTAACTGTTATGTATGTAAGACTTCAGGTATTTGAATGTCTTGACGTTTCTGCTTGTTTCTAAAAGACTCAATTTCCTTCATTGATTTTATGAGTTATTCATAGAAATAGTTCTTCTTCTTCTTATCAGTGTTATGTCAGGTCCCCCAAACGTTGAATATCCCTTGAGAGTAGATATCTTTGTCCCCGGCAGCCCGAAAAAGATCTCCAACGCCCCTTATGCCAGTCCAATCACGTATATTGCGGATCCATGAGACTTGCCTCCTGCCAACACCTCTTCGGTCTTCTATAGAAATAGTTAAATTTATATAAATACACGGTATTCTTATTTTTAATAAAATAACAAACCTTTTATGCATCTTTCTCTTAATTACTTAATACTTCGTAGACGAACTCCGTGGCCTACTTGGTAAGACGTCTGTCTTCCATCCTTGGGGTTAAAGGCTAGATTCCCGATCGTCATTAAAAAAACGGTTTTTAGTACGGCTTTTACTTGAAGCATATTTGAATTTTTTTTAACTGGAAGAGATGACCACATGGCAATAAAGCCGCCAGATTGTACTACATAGAAAAGAAGTGTAAAACAGTACAAAAATCTAATACTTATATCAATGTTCTTATTTTACTCAAATAAACAAGGGAGTCTGTGCTCCTCTGATGATGAGGTGAAAACCTTGAAACCGGTAGGGTTATACTGTTATATGAAGTGGAATAAACAGTGTTGGACTAAGCAAATTACATTGTCTTTAAACCTCCACAGTGTTAATGCCTAAACCTAAAACAACATGAGCTAGGTTTATAACCGTTCTTTAAATACTATTTAAAAAAACTCTGTCTTGACTTGTTTTATTTATTTTTTAAATTAAGATGGATCTTTAACATCTTTTTGGTTGATTGAAAGATATTGCAACATGGCAATAAAGATATTGCAACATGGCAATAATGCAACGAAAATGTAACACAATACAATTCACAGTCAATCTTTATTTAAAATTCTCAAGAAAAAACAGTTGTAAAAATAATCAAAGTTAGAATATTTACGTATATAATATTTTTAACGAATTATTTCTAATTACTCGTACAAAAAGGCAGTTCCTCAAACGGTCAACTTTTTAATTGTTAACTTGGAACGATTTATGGCCAATTTTAATGAAATTGCTTTAGCGATCATCTTTGTCAATCTTACCAATTAATCTAATGTTTATCGTTATACAAGTTGATCATGATTTTCATTTTATTATATTTAAATGGTTTTCTAATAGTTTTAACTCTAATATAAATAAACAATTCTTTACAGGACACAGGTGCACCTTAGACATTCAACCTTTCTTCAAGAGAGTACTTATTGCTATTGCATGAACGCATTTATTTCCTTCCATATAATAATAATGTCTATGATTTACTTCCGTTAGACAGCTTCAAAGGTCCAGGTAAGAGTAATGATGTATCAGGATCCCAGACCATAACATGGGTCCATTGATCATCGAATGATAATACATCTTTATGCTTTGCTATCTTGGGGTGGTAACATCCTGCAATCCTATTCCTTTTTTTATGTCCCCTTGGTATGATTTTTTTTATTACTGCAGAGAAGATTTTTTTAACAATGGTGATTCACTTTTTAATTTGAAATGCATATGAGTGTGATTTTATTTTTTATATTTTCTCACGCAAAGATGTGCACTCTAGGCTCATTCAAGGGTAACCGTAGATTCGTTATCTGTTTTTTTTTAAGTACGTTATTTTTTCCTCTGCTTCATTCTTTGTTATTACGGATGGACGGTAATTGCATTATCGCCAATTTTGTTTTTGGGGCTGGGAAAAAATCAATGTGTGCTTTTTTCTCATGGTCAAAAAATAAAATCAATTAAATGATGATTCAGCTCCAGAATTATAAGACATTATTATTACTTATAAGATAACACAAAAGTATTGAAAATCCTCGGTGAAAAAAATAAAAGGTTTCAAATATTGTTTTATAATTTTTCTTCGATCTTTCGACGACCTCCATAGTCTTGTTGGTAAGACGCTTGTCTTACGATTCGGAAGTTACGGGCTTGATTTCCATTGGTTCTCATTAAAAAAAAGATCTTGTCTTTTTTTTAACCTCAGGCTTATTAAACATCTTTCTGGTTAGTCGTAATAGATTGCTACGTGGCAATTAACCTTCCAAGTTGTAGTGTATGCAACAAATACGTAATATAATAATACAATATTTTCGCCAAAATTTTCCTCTTAGCTCTTGGTGATTTGTTTACATTGTTTTCCGCCTCTGGTAACTTTTTCCAATATGAAAACTGCAGCTCTATTGAAGGTTGTTACGTTTTTCTACACCACCGGCGAAGGTTTTTCAAAACACTGCCTTAGCAGGAAAATAACACATTTCGATCATTCGTATAAAATTCTCTGTATGCACGTTAAATACGAATACACATAGTTATTTTTTCAATTAATTTTTATTAAAAAAATCTAATTAAAATCTTTAAGTGTCCATTTTTTTGGAATTTCTTATGGTATCCATTAATTAACTAATTTATTTAAAAAAACCACTTTCGTGACGTGCAAGTTAACTGCAGATGTTTAAACCAAATAAATTATGTGTCTAAGATGTGAATTAGTTGAAACATTCACCATTCAATATTTCAGCGTATAATTATCAAATTAAACCTTTTAATTTGATCACATTATTTTTATTTATTGTGTCATGCATATTATTAAAAAATAAAAGCGATAACAAATGTGTTATTTCACCCAAAATAAATAACAATCAAATGAGCTGAGCGACATAGCTGTATTTTATGTCATTGTTTGTTTTTTACCCCCCAAGTAAAATTTTTTTGGTGGTCTAAAAAATGGACCCGCACATTTTTTCAATTGTATGATATCCATTAAGAAAAAAAAACAATGGTTTTTGTAATTTAATCTGCATAAGGGTGGTTGATTTACCGCAGTGTCGAGGGAGGGATGGGGTCAGAAATTAACCCCATTGGTCCATACCGTGAATCACCTTTTTTTAAAGGAGTAAAAAAATACTAACGGGGTGCATTTTTGATGAAAATTTACCGGATGATAGTTTTTGTTATTGTTTAAAATAAAACGGATGTCAACTACCCCATTAGAAGACTTGTTTACTTAAAAAAATAAACTGTATATGTTATCCAGTCGAAACTACAATTCTCACATTATTTTTCATTTGGAAGAAAAATGTACAACATAGTAACATAACATATAGTCATTTGAGAAAATTGCGTTCCAATTGATAAAATATTTTTTCTTCTTATAAAACGGTATTAATGTATTTTAAATTAGTGTGATATTACGAACCAAACATGGTTTTTTTTTGTTAAAAATAAAGACGATATTTTGGCATCTTTAGGCAAAATAGTCCAATTCACAAAACATCACAAATATATTGATATTCCGCTTTAAAAAATTGTTACATACAAACACATAAAGAGGAAACATAATAATACAACGTGTTGTTATGTTTCCTCTTTTTAATTCTTCTTTATTCTATGAACACACGCATCATTACGCCATTTAAATGTCGGGTAGGCAGAGAGGGCAGAGTACCAGACTTCTCTATCGCGATACATATATTTTGCCTCTTCCATATTCATAATCCTTCTCGTACAACTCCAACGATTCTTCTGACTTTTTACGTTTCCTTCTTTCAAAATTTAATTCACTTTGTTCAATTATGCTTTCCATGGTATTCTTCTACCACGTCTTTTACTCACATTTACACTACATATTTGTTTTGTTATTCTTTCTTAATTCCTTCATAGTACTCGACTTAATTTTACTAAATAAATCAGCCTTATGTTCACATTTTTCCCTAATCACAATAAATCAGTGTTCTGATTTTTATTTATATAGTAACGATGGAGTTCAATAGTCGTTACACCGTTTCGATATATAAAATTATAATATAAAAAAAATGGTTGGATCAATTTTGCAAAGCGACGGATATGTATAAAATATATTCCCGCTGTATTATCTGTTTCAAGATCATCTCTGTCGTTCTTTGTTACTTAGGGTCGTGATTTATAGAATGATCGTGGTAAAGGTTTCTACGACACATCTCTTCTCCTCTTGGTCACTTGCTATTTACACGGAAGTGTATAGCTTCCTTCAGTCAATTCTTATACCTAATCACTTCACCTTGCTTCTATCTCATCTCTACCTCCTCTATCTGGCACACTTCATATAGTCATCAATTTCTTCAGATTATCTGAATATTTTTTTCCTTTGATGTCACAAATCATCCTTCTTTGCGTGGGTTGCCTATTATTTAAAAAAAAAAACTAAAATTCTCACACATTCAAACGTGTAAATTTGAAAATATTAAGAAAAGAAATTTAAATTAGTTAACATTATTACATCCTATACAGAAGTCAAAAATGTTTTTAAATCTATCAAACAACCAGATATCACGTAACCCACTATTTAGCCGACACGACCCTTCATTATTTATGCCATAAATAAAAAATGAATACAAAAAAAATAACATCCACAAATGTCCCGTGAGGGTTGACTTTACATAAAAAGCTATGGCAAACAATAAAAAATATTTTCAGCCGTCAGACCATTAAAGGGTTACGGAACAGTTCCGCTTTTTAAAACGGACATATTTGACCTCGCAGAAGAAAAAAAATTAACCCCTTATTGGCCTTTATTGAATATGAATTTTTATAAAAAAGCAATAACAATTTATTTCACTCTTTCGTATAATTTTAAATGAATTTCCTTGCTTCTAATTAAGACAACTTACTATATATCCTAGTCTAATCAATAAATAATAAATATATTAAACTCTAATCAAAATTTAATATATTAAAACTAAATAAAACAACTGTAACTATATAACAACCCTTTAATTTAGGAACTGCATTTTAGTGTAAATAAATATATTCGTAAGACACTTCTTCTAAGCAGTACTTTTTTAATAATATTTAATTAAACATTTAAGTTAAACACTGTAATCAATTTTATAATTGTATTTTTATTTTATTTTACACAGTTTGTATTTCAATCTAAATTTATTAGGCGAGAAGAGAAGGTTTCAAAACAGCATATGATTTTAAAAATATCGTGTTAGATACGAAAGTGATGTTTTGAAATAAATAAAGCATATTTATCAAATTTCTACATTTTTTAAATTAATTAATAATAGAAAAAGTGGTCATTTACAAAGCGGCGTTTAGTTAGCCGACTCTCCTCAAGGGCGTTCTAGCTTGAGATTTGAACCATATTGAAATCAATTATTGACATATAAATAACATACAATTAAGTTGAGTGTAAGGATAGGAAGGTGGTTGCTGCGGCCATTTGATTATGTATTTCCCCACATCCGTATATGTTTATAAAATATATTTGGTAAGAAAACCGCTGAAAACTTACCAAGGAAGGAAAGACGAACTACAAATAAACATTTGAAGATCCTCCGATATATGATAATAAAACTTTCGGCTTTAATGGAGTGTAGTGTATGTATGTAGTGTTCATACATCATATAATCATACATTTAAATAAGTACTCCCAACTTGAAATACTATAAGTCAACATATAAGAAGTAAAATACCTTCTTTTTTTAAATTTTTTCACATGCTCCAATATGTGATAGTAACACATTCGGCTTTATGTGGAGTGTAGGGCATGTTTGTGTGTAGTGTTTATATAGCACGACGTTTTGTGACTATGGAGGAGATAAAAGCGAAATCGCTTGGTGAGCTAGACTATCCCGAAAAGTGCGTTCCTCAAATGTTTTGCGAATTGATTGGTATAAAACCTTGGCGTAAAGTGTATTTATAATAATTAAATAAATACTTTTTGATAAAAAAAAATTTATTCCCTTTTTTTAATAAAGTATCGTATAATCAATCATATACATTTGAATAAACCCTACCAAATGGAAATAACTCATTTTATCGAGTACGTACAAAAGCAAATTTTATTTTTAATTTATATTTTTTTCAAATAATCGATATCGAATGGGTTAGCGCAAAAAGCAGCCTGTATTATATTTTATATCATTTAGGGTTCGTATTTGATGACTTCAAGTAATGTAATTTTTTATCTACACAAAAATAAAAAAAAGCATGTCTGATAAAATAATATAAAAATCTCTCGACAGACATGCAATAATTCATTTTATTGTTATCTTTCATTAGAATCAAATGTCGCTTTTAAATCATAGCGGTCCAGGTGGATACCACTATAAAAGTTTTTGACACTTATAAATAAAATATACATACCTACCATCACACCGTTTCCCTGCTGGGGCGGAGAGGACAGAGCGTCAGACTTTTCTAACTCGACATACATACGTGTATTTCGCTTCTTCCAAATCCATACACCTTCTTACATAGCTCCTACAATTTATCTTACTTCTTACATTCGCTCCTTTCAAAATGTAATTCACTTGATCCAACCATACTTTTCTTGCTCTTGCTTTACCAATTATTATATTCACATTGGCACTGTATATTTGTTTTGTTAGTCTTTCTTCACTCATTTGTTCTATATGCCCTAATCAAACCAGAACGCTTTCTTTCATCTTATTTAAACATCACTCTTAATTCCGTGTTATATCATACATTGCCACTCCATGTTTTATTCTTATTGGACGCATTTTTATGTATATAATTTATTCGGTTCCTATTAATATTTTCCATGTCCACGTTAGTACTAAAATACTGTAGTGAAATATCATTTTAGAAATATACGTTTTTGTGACATATTGACTTGGTTTCCTCTGGTTACCCTGTGTTTGAAATCACTCGTATCTCTCCACCATCTGAGAAAATACTGTTATATTTCGTCCGCAAATTTATGACCTCTGTTGCATTGCACTATTATAAACATTGGCTGGCAACAACTTTTCTGTTCATATTTTATTTATTTTCCTTCTCAAAGCCACATTCACTCCTACACACGGACAAAGTTTCTAAGAATTGTTTACAAACAAAATCATCAAATATTTTAAGACGTCTCGCTTTTTTTATATCCGTATTTTTTTACGGAATAAACTTAATTAAACATGCTTTAATAAATTTTCAAAACCTTTCTTTACAAATACTTTTAAAGATAAAAGGAACTAAGTTATTTTTTCGGTGTTTAATGTTGTGTTTCTACCGCAAAGAAAAAAATGTATGTACAGTGTATTGCAAAGATACAGTAAGCAATCGCGTGTGTCAACTTTGGTTCAAAAATATCCGTAGTGGTGATATGGTCCTTAATGACGGTGTCCACTCTGGAAAGCCGATTATCATCGATGACGATCAAATCAAGACTTTGATCAAGAATAACCAACGTTCTACGACGCGAGATATTGCTGAGATGATGAAAATATCAAAATCACATTCCCCTTGCAATCGGTGCAATTTTGCGTTTGAATTTGATATAAAAATACTGAATTACATTCTGAACAACCCAATATATAAAACATCTACTTAAAACGAAAAAGAATATTCGTAATAATTCTTTAAAAAAAAAACTGAATCACATGTCTCAGGAATGATAAATACTATTTTTACACGGTCGGAAAAATGGGTGATATTTATATGTAAAAAAATGAATGCTTAATATACGTAACATCTATCAGTGACCAGATAATAGGAAATGGAGGGAAAAACATATCTACAGATTTTACAATAAATAAGAAAATACTAAATTACATTCTGAACAACCCAATATATAAAACATCTTCTTAAAACGAAAAAGAATATTCGTAATAATTCTTTAAAAAAAACTGAATCACATGTCTCAGGAATGATAAATACTATTTTTACACGGTCGGAAAAATGGGTGATAGTTATATGTAAAAAAATTAATGCTTAATATGCGTGACATCTATCAGTAACCAGATAATAGGAAATGGAGTGAAAAACATATCTACAGATTTTACAATAAATAAGAAAATACTAAATTACATTCTGAACAACCCAATATATAAAACATCTTCTTAAAACGAAAAAGAATATTCGTAATAATTCTTTAAAAAAAACTGAATCACATGTCTCAGGAATGATAAATACTATTTTTACACGGTCGGAAAAATGGATGATAGTTATATGTAAAAAATGAATGCTTAATATACGTGACATCTATCAGTGACCAGATAATAGGAAATGGAGTGAAAAACATATCTACAGATTTTACAATAAATCAGAAAATACTAAATTACATTCTGAACAATCTAATACTCGTATATAAAACATCTACTTAAAACGAAAAAAGATATTCGTAATAATTCTTTAAAAAAAAACTAAATCATATGTCTCAGGAATGATAAATACTATTTTTACACGGTCGGAAAAATGGGTGATAGTTTTATGTAAAAAATGAATGCTTAATATACGTGACATCTATCAGTGACCAGATAATAGGAAATGGAGTGAAAAACATATTTACAGATTTTACAATAAATCAGAAAATACTAAATTACATTCTGAACAACCCAATTTATAAAACATCTTCTTAAAACGAAAAAGAATATTCGTAATAATTATTTAAAAAAAACTAAATCACATGTCTCAGGAATGATAAATACTATTTTTACACGGTCGGAAAAATGGGTGATAGTTATATGTAAAAAATGAATGCTTAATATACGTGACATCTATCAGTGACCAGATAATAGGAAATGGAGTGAAAAACATATTTACAGATTTTACAATAAATCAGAAAATACTAAATTACATTCTGAACAATCTAATACTCGTATATAAAACATCTACTTAAAACGAAAAAAGATATTCGTAATAATTCTTTAAAAAAAACTAAATCATATGTCTCAGGAATGATAAATACTATTTTTACACGGTCGGAAAAATGGGTGATAGTTATATGTAAAAAATGAATGCTTAATATACGTGACATCTATCAGTGACCAGATAATAGGAAATGGAGTGAAAAACATATCTACAGATTTTACAATAAATAAGAAAAACGATCTAAATATATTTCCAAGCCTTCTCATTAATCTTATGAATTGATTGTAAACGTCAAAAATATCAAAAAGAATAAATTATAAAATAATCTTCCTAACAATTTGAGAGGAATCGCATTTAAATTCACCCATGTGTAAAATTAACAATGTACAGTTATCCTGCACAAGTAAATAGACAAAGGATAAAAAAATCTCCCATGACCTATGGTCTTCAAGACCAGTATAAAAAAACCTTAGCACACCTGAGGGTAAGTAATAGGTAATGCAATACGTGGGTATCGTGTTTTTTTATTTTATTCTCTCACGTTCTCATGCCCACCCCTCTTAAAGAATGGTTTAAAAAAACAGCATGCCTTCATCACGAGAAAGAATGGACCAAGACCTTTTTTATCCAGAGGAACTAAGGGTAGTGAAAGAGATTTAATAGAAACGACACAGGGGAAGAGGGATGGACTGAAACACTACCCCGGGGGTAAAAAAATGCTCTGGACCTACTACCCTAACATTTTTGCGGGTATCAAAAATTTAGGGTTCGTAAACTACTGTGTGTGGTTTATTATCTAAAAAATACTTGAATATTGTGTTTTACTTATCTTTCAATATTTTCAAATAATGTTGAATATATTTGACATTGAATATTATTTAAAAATAATATAATATATTAAGGATATTCATTTTTATAAATAATGTTCATTTTTTTTTAAATCGATTTTTTCTTATTATCTTTACATTTTACTAACTTTTTTTTTGCAAAATTTTGTTTTAATAATGTATGATACATTCTGTATTGTTTTGAATCCAATGTATTATTTTTGTAAATTAAGTCACTAAAAATGCCTCAATTTTACAGCTTTATTTTAAGGTGAATAAGATACTTCTCGATTATTTTATATTTGAAATAAAATGCTTCTCGTATAAAAAATTGTTTTAAAAATGCTAAAATGTATATCCAAGACATTGTATTATATGTCAGAGAATTAGAAAACCACATATTTATAACTCATTTTTGGGATTATTAAAAGTGTGTGAATCAAGTGACGAGTACATTTATTTATCAAGTATTTTTTTAAGAATTAGTTTTAAATTATTTATATATCTTATAATTAACCATTTCAGTAATATATTGTAAATGTATATTGTAAAAATATACATAATTTCAATTAACATGATCAAATTATTTATACATCTATTGAATTTCGCACAAATTTATTTGCTGTTACTTTATTTTCATAACTTCTGTTGTAAATATTATAAAAAAAGGACATAAAACTTCGCATTCTTAGGTCCTTGATATAAATTTTGTTTAATACCCCTGTCTTGAGGACCAAAAATGTCGGGTTCTATAAGAGAGTAGTACATCTGCAGTCTTCACAGATTCGGGGATAAAAAACGATCGGACAATGGGACAAAAACTTATAAATGGGAAGGCTTTGTGTAGTTTGCCTTGTTTATGTACAATGTAAAAATGTTAAACGCGTTATTTTAAAACCAATCGCTCTGATGAATGTCCCGATCGAGTTCAATAAAGGGAAGGAATTGATGTGTGTCTTTTTATATGGTTATCTGGTCTTAGTAATCTCCGTTTCTTATAAAATATAGGTTTTAGAAAGTGTTTTTACTTACTGTTATTAATAAAACTTTTGGATTTTTTAGAATTATCCTAATTCAAACTCTTTTTTTTTCGTTCTAAGACCGATTTAATTTTCAAGTAGGTCTCAAATTTATCGCGTCATAAGCATTTGGTCTAAAAAGTATAGTATAGGATAGTAAAAAAATATAGGTACACATAAAAAAAATCCTTGGTCGTATATTTGCAAAAACACTCATCGCGGGTAGTCCAGAAGAAATTGCTAAACAAATACATCGTGTCCAATAGGAGTGCAATTGTTTGGACTTCGAAATCAATATACCCAAGATATGATAATAAAAATATTTCTGTGACACCTTTATTGCAAAGAGTATGGATTTGGTCCATGATTTTATCCCGAATTTTAATGGGTATGCTTAGATATGACCCCTTAATCTTTAGAAGACATCTACGCCCTTGTTTATACTCGTACATATGATATACAAATTGCTAACTGGAAAAAATAGCTAACCGTTTCTCTATTGACAAACTTTGATTCAATGTACCGGACAATATTTACGCCTTCGTGATTTAAGATTGTTTTTGATGCCGTATACATGAACTGAAGTGTTAAGAGCTTTACCAATCGCACACGGAATTACCTTGTTGAATAAATTTTCTGATATAGATATCCTTCACATGTCGGTGGATTGATATTGACAAACTTTTATTCAATGTACCGGACAATTATTTACGCCTTCGTGATTTACGATTGTTTTTGATGCCGTATACATGAACTGAAGTGTTAAGAGCTTTACCACTCGCACATGGAATTACCTTGTTGAATAAATTTCCTGATATAGATATCCTTCACATGTCGGTGGATTGATATTGACAAACTTTTATTCAATGTACCGGACAATTATATACGCCTTCGTGCTTTAAGATTGTTCTTGATGCTGTAGTGTTAAGAGCTTTACCACTGGCACACGGAATTACCTTGTTGAATAAATTGTCTGTAATAGATATCATTCACATATCGGTGGATTGATTGAAGATTTAACTCCTTAATACATTTTGTAGGTATAAATGAGTCCGATTTCTTTCTGGGTATGGGAACTTTAACGTTATTTTTTAACTACAATCTTGACTCTTTACCGTGTTGTATTTTTTGCAGCCATCTGGATCAATCCACAGATCACGTTTTGTGATAATGCGATGATAACCGAATCAATAATTTCCTGACCCCCCATTCAGCATTACGCGGGTTCATCTTTAAACCGATCAATTACTCCGATCTAGCGGCGTCAAATGATGGTTTTACTGCATTCGAAATTTTCTTTGAAAATACTTCCAGCTTACTAAGATGTTTGAACTCCAGCCTTTTAAAGTATATTTAATGCGCTGCAAGTAATTTTATCGTGACGTCGAACCTTAAATCCGTCATTACTGCTGTTCTTTTCACACTCTGGTGTGTTGAAACTAATGGAAAAGTTCCTTTAGACAGTTCCTTATTCGTGTCACAAAGTGACGTCACACTCATAAAAACTAAAAAAGGATTTCGATCTTCTAGTAGAGTGTGCGTTGGATAGGGACTTATTTTGCACCTCCAGAACAATGTGGGTGTTAGTGGGATATAACTGAATAGTCCACTCAACCTATTTCCCATTCAAGCATCAACATCGTGGCTCCTCCTATACAGATATTTCCCTGTTTATCCACTAATCGCTTTTTCTTTACCAGTGACCACTAATAATAAATAATAAATATTTTATTTTATTTCTAACAGTTATACATATACATTAAACATTTTATGTGTTTCGTCATCACCTGACAAAGAAAATAGAGGTCTAAATACAAAAAAATATAAATATATTAAATTGCAAAAAAATAAAAAACAATAACATAATACCACAAAGTAAACAAAATACATATTTTTAAGACATAAATTTGAAATTTTTAAAAATTAATAATACTTTTATGTAAAATAAAAATCGATTTAATAAAAATGTTTTTTTACTTAATACAATACCACTCCTCACAAATCAACAGTTTAACTAGGGGATGGTCTCAAAAGACTGTGTTTGGACAAGTTTATAATTTATTTCATAAAAAAATACAAATTAAGTGCAAAACTGTTTCCCACAACCTCTAGCGCTGACCTAGGGCTCATTTTTTTGCAAATCCTTGAGATATGTGTATGCAACAGCTGGTATGATTTTTTTGTGTATATTTAATTATTCTCTCAGCCATTTCCGATCTTGACGCATTTTTTATTTAATATGAAAAGCAGGTGCTAATTTTTTGATAGCGGAAACTAAGAGGATGTAACGGTAACAATATATTTTTTTAAATGTGGTAGGGGGTGTTCGAGTCCTCATATTTGCTTAAAGTAGTTTACTACATAACTTAATATTTAAGTTGATTGCCGTGGTCTAACTGTTTCATTCATGATAAGCAAGCACACTGGTTTTACTTTTGAACTATTCCGTTTTAAATTCAAATTTACATTTTTTTCTAGCTTATATGCTGCTTATTATAATTGTAATTCAAAATGTCGGATAATCGTAGAGTTGTGTGTGAAAACATCAAGCCAGTAAAATGCCTCCTTTACACTTAAAGCGCACATTGAAAACAATCATTCCCTTTATGTCCATACTAAGCGATGTCATGTTTGATCCATTATCTTAAAATAGATAAAATAAGAATTGGGTCATTTTTAGAAATGTACGTCCAAATAGTAATTAAACTGGTTTAATATTGTAGGATATCGCTTCTCAACCTTTTATACCCTTACAACCTTCCAAAAGCTTCCATAAAAAAATAAATTAAGACTTCGCGACTCCCTTGCAAACACTTAATGCCTTTTGATGCATGTCCACGTGACGTAAAAATGTTGTATTTGCACAAATACTGCAAGCCTTATTAGGGAAGATGGACAATGAATTGAAATTTGGACTGAATTTTTTTAATTAATGTACATCGTAATTATGAAAAGATGGCGAGATTAAAACAGACCAATTAAAGTATAGTTGAAACAAATTTATTTTAAAGGAAGGAAATGTTAATAATTACAGAAATTCAAGGAGCCGCATAAGAATGAGTTGGATGTGTAGGCGATGAAAGATGTACGTCACAATCGAAAAGTCTACTCTATCCTCTCTGCTATCCCTGACAGAAACCCAATGTGATGGTGTGTACGAGTATGTATGTATCATTGTTATAAAATCATCTTCAAATGACGCAGGACTTTTATTATAGATGGTTAGTTGCACGCAGTTTTGTTTAGTTGAATTTGATTTGATTTACTTCAAGATCTCATACTGACAGTTTTTAAAATTATTTTTTGTTTCCTGCCTCAAAGATATACTAAAAATGTATTTTTCTATACAAATAACTTAAATCGTAAGCAAAATATTTTTAATAATGCCATAATTGTAAGGAAAATATTTTTAATAATGCAATAATTGTAAGGAAAATATTTTTAATAATGCAATAATTGTAAGGAAAATATTTTTTATGGTAATAAATTGATTGAACTTATATATTTCTACATTAAATATTCTAAATAATTTTGGTTCTCCTTTGATATTTTGTTTCACTTGATTATAATCAAAATGGTGATTTCTGATTGTATCTTGGAGGAGCGGACAATAGAGTGCAATTAATTTGATTTGATCTCCACCATGTGGCATCCGAGAAGGATGGACCCTTTTCGACATTCTAACGGCATACCCTGACCACGCATATTTACAATCCGTTTTTTATTCTTAGGTCCATCAAGGGGTTTGTCTTTCCAGGAAGTCGATCAGTTCCACGATGGCATGCGATGATTTTGACACAAAACTAAAAAAATCGGTTAGAAAAATACACAAAGGGATGTTATTTTACAACAAAGATTTGTTTTCCCAAAATCGTAATGTTCAATCAAATGCCTCACTAAAGAAATAAATATGTGATATAAGGTAATATTGATTGACATCTTCTTTGAGGCGTTTGCAGTTATTCGTATCAGTTGGGTAAGTTTTTTCTGAGTATTTTATCGCGTAATTTAGCTTATGATGCCGAGGTTTTGAAAACGTTGCAGTTCTCATATTCAGGGCTATTTCGAAGTTAACGTCATCATACCAAACAACATGGCAAAACACTCCAAAAAATCTTATCCATTTTGATATATAAGTTTCAAAATTTTATTTTTCTAATCAATAGTCGTTACATAAGCTTAACTTGTCACACAAATAACAACATACAACTTACGTGGCCTAGTTTTTAAGATGTCTTCCAAGCTGGAAGTGGCGGGTGCGATTCTCGTTAGTAGCCAAATTAAAAAAAAACGGGTTTCAGTGTATTTTTCAGTTACGGTTACATTAACACCTTTATGGTTGGTTTGTAAAGATTACCACTTAGCAACAACTCGCCATGTTGCACTATATACGAAGAATAATCATTTACAGACCAACATCATTCTAAACATTAAACAAAACACTTAATAAAATTATGATGACCAAACATCCTTAGAAACACATTTATCAAAGAATGCCTTTTTAATATGATAAACTGAATGACAGTTTTTAAGATGTCTTCCAAGCTGGACGTGGCGGGTGCGATTCTCGTTAGTAGCCAAATATAAAAAAAACGGGTTTCAGTGTATTTTTCAGTTACGGTTACATTAACACCTTTATGGTTGGTTTGTAAAGATTACCATTTAGCAACAACTCGCCATGTTGCACTATATACGAAGAATAATCATTTACAGACCAACATCATTCTAAACATTAAACAAAACACTGAATAAAATTATGATGACCAAACATCCTTAGAAACACATTTATCAAAGAATGCCTTTTTAATATGATAAACTGAATGACATCATCATCACCATCAAGCAATGTCCCTATTAGGGTAGGCAGAGAGAATCTTTCGCTTCTGTCACGTTCAAACACCTCGTCATGTATATACTATCCTAGCATATTATAAAGGCTTTTTATTCTTCCCTATTACACAGTTTGATTTATTTAGTCATGTCGCGTATTTCTAGGTCTTCCTAAACTTCTCGTACTTTCTATACTAATCTTGTAGATTGTTATTGTAAATATTTCTACTTTTTCGAACTGTCTCAATGCTCTTAAGCACTGAACCTTCTTTCAATCCGCATTATTTCCTTATGTACTCATTATTTATTCTGTCGAATATTGTTTTTCCCCATATTCTAAGTAAAACTTTCATTTACTCATAATTGAATCATGTTGGCACCATGATTCAATTATGAGTAATCAAATAATATAAACTTTGCTTCTTTTGAAATATATATTTGTTGTGAGCTAAAATATAATTTCATACACGTTTTCTGACTGGTTTGGACATATGTTCTTATTGATATTCCAGAAATCTAATAATATTCTCAGCAAGTAAGTGGTTTCACTGCTGATGATACGTTCGGTTCCAGGTTGGCTTTATCAGCGAAAGGTGTTTGATACAAAAACACGTTAAAAATGTAAAACTCGTCCAGGCGCTGCTTATCAGCGCTGTTGTGTTGGTATTGTCCCGCCCGCATGACCGCCCGGTGATATCAGCCAGTCAGGGCCGAAGTGCATATACATTAGTATGTCTAAGTCTTTTTCAAATTACATTTATTTCATTATCACCCTATAAACCATCCAACAGGAACACGAGGATACCATAAAGAAAGAATGGACAATTTTATGTAGCGTCGTTTAGAGAGCAAACGCCCCTCAAAGGAGCTCTTACCCGGGACTCGAATCAACTAATATTATACAAGTCACGTCTTGCAGCTATAGCATCGCCCGAGCGAATAATGTAGTATTCTTTCCTTGTATACAGTACAACCTTGTGGGATTATTGCCATGTTGAAATATCCTCCAACCATCCTGTGAAAACCAGACTGAAAAACTTTTTTGTTTAATAAAACTTGTAATCCCCCCACAACATCCGAGCAAGAAGACATGCGTCTTACCAACTAGGTCACGGAAATCTTCACATAAAGCTTATGTAAAGGTTGACTGGTGACCTTCGCTGTCTAGTTGGTAACATTACTGTCTTCTAACACGGAAGTTGCAGGTTCAACTCCCGTTGAAACCCAGATTAAAAAAAAAACGTTTTCAGTTTGGTTTCCCCTTAAAGCCTTATAAACATCTTTCTGGTTGGCTGGAAGTGATTGCCACATGGAAATTATCCCATAAAGTTGTAGTATTTATAACGAAAGTGTAATGAGTGATTAGTTCGGATGGTGAATAGTTAGTTGCCGGACGTGATTTGTTTCTTAATAATGGATTCGAGTTCTGAGTTAGAGCGCTCTTGAGGAGATTTGCTCTCTGAACGGTGCTCTACAAATTTTGACTTTAAATGAAATAAAAATGTATCCACAACCTGGCATATCATGCCCTTGGAAGCCGTGGTCGAAGCAGCTCCGGCTCTATGCTTAATGTGATCGTTTATTTTATTGACGTTGGGGGATTTACCCAAAGGCCCCGAGTCTGGGGAAAACCTTCAAGTGCAGTCGATATTACGACGAATTTCGACTTCCAAAAAACCAAAGTGACAAAAAAATCTAAATTATTTATACTACAATAAAAAATTCTAAAGAAAAAGTATTAAAAAAGCTTCAAGTATCAGTAATTATCGCTGTACACATATTCACGTTTGTATTTTAGATGTTACGAATAGATTTAAATATTGTTGAAGTGAATAATCTAAAAAAATATGTAAACGTAAGCTCTCAGATGTACCATAAAATGATAGATGAAAAATAGTTTCCTTTCATTTTTAGTTAAAATTAATTTTGTCTAAAGTTTGAGTTGTATTTTCTCAGGTGATGGATGAGTTACGAGAGTTGTCGAACTTCATGTAATAATGACAATTTATATAGTGCCGTCTAGAGAGCAGACTCTGCTCAAGGACGCTGTTATTCAGAATTCGAACCCACTATTATTGACAAATTAAAAATATTACAAAATAAATATACATAAGTTGAGTGTAAGGATTGGAAGGTGGTGGCTGCGGCCATTAGATTAGGCACTTCCTTGCATTTGCATGCGTTTAGAAAAAAAACATATTTGGTAAGTAAACGGCAGAAAATTTATTAAGAGAAGACGAACTACAAAGAAACCTTTGTAAATCTTCCAATATGTGATAGTAACACATTCGATTTAATGTGGAGTGTAGTGCATGTGCGTAGTGTTAATATTCAACCATAATTTTGATAAGATATTCTAAAAGGGGTTGAGATTTTAGTGCTTTCTAAAGTTACATACTGCAAAAAAATCGATTTAATTAAAATAATACTAAGAAAACAAACATTTACCAAAAATAAAGATTAAATAATCAATTCATTTAATATTACGCAATAATAATATAAATGTTGCAATAGCAAAATTAACACGTCAAAGTAACGCAAAATACACTGTTATCAACGACAAACAATCAAGAAATATACTATAAATATAATGTATTATTGTGCATGGCTTCAGGAATACACAAATAGCCAAAAATATTTTAAATCAGAATTTACTTTAAAGATTGTATGATAGGAAACGAAGTCAATGGAACCCTTCAGCATATATACTCGAACGGGACAGCCTCAAAATCTGCTAAGATGATAATCCGCTATTGTACTTTACAACCAACTTTTTTGTGTAGGAGTGAAACGTGGACTTAGAAAAGGAATGAAAAATGACGAATAAATAATATAAAAATACTTGCAGTTCAAAGAATATATGGAAAGATAATGTATGGCAGAATACGGAATGAAGTGATTAAAGGTGAATGTAAAGTCAAAGTTGATGTGTTTAGTAAGATTAACAAAACATTGTGAGATATTTTGGGCATAGGTATTAAAGTGCAGTTGAAATATAACGATGAATTTAGGTTTCCAAAAACCAAAGTGACAAAAAATCTAAATTATTTATACTACAATAAAAAATTCTAACGAAGAAGTATTAAAAAAGCTTCAAGTATCAGTACTTACCGCTGTACACATATTCAAGTAAGATGAACAAAACATTGTGAAATGCTTTGGGCATGGGCATGAATGAAGAAAGACTATTTTGAAATAAAGAAACGTAAAAAGTCAAAGAAATCGTAGAAATTGTATGAGGTGTATGGATATATAAGAGGCGAAGGATGCGTGTCAAGACAGAAAAGTGTGATGATATTTCCTCTCTGCCAACCCCGATAGGGCAATGGCGTCATAGTATGTATGTACGAGTATGTGCACTACTTAACAAACAAAGACGACCCATCCTTGAGTCTTATTTGCGAATATTTATCTCTTGCAGACTTCTAAAAAATAACTTTCGACTGTCTTCAGTATCGTTCAGGGTGGGGATCAACGATTTTCATTGTTCGTATCTTAGTTTGTTGTCCTTTATGACTTATTCCAAAGTGTTCAAATAATTTATTTGATTGTTTTAAAATAATAAAGCATCTAATCGTATCATGCATGTATGATATGATCAGATCAGATCAGATTTCTTTTCGACAGATTTTCCAGATTTTCCATTTAAATTGGTCTGATATGCCAGCAAGATTCCAGTTAGATGATAATATATATACCATTTCCCTGTCAGAGTAGACAGAGGGGATAGCACGCTTGACTTTCCTATTTCAACACGCATCCTTCCCCTCTTCTAAATCCATACACCTTATCATACAACACCTATAATTTCTCTGACTTGTACGTATCCTTCTTTCAAAATGTCTTGGTCTACCACGCTTTCTACTCGCACTTAAACTCTATATTTATGTTGTTTTCTTCATTCATTCGTCCTACATGCCTAAACGATATTTAAGTGCTCGTTTTCATTTTACTCAACACATTTCAAAAAATATTTTGCTTATTTCATATATCGAATCAGAAAATAAGTACCTTATTTAGATGTAATTTTACAAAAAGGGCCCAACTCCTATTTTTCCTCTTTTGAGATATTGAAGAAATATCTAACTGCTTTATATGGGATTGCATAAAATAATTTCTTAAACTATTATAAATGCTTGATATTTTTACATATACAGAGTCAACTTACGTTTTTTTATATGCGAATGTGTGCACTGATAAGAATACACGGACTGACAATTTATGACAGAATGTGGAAGAAGAGAATAAACATGAATGTGAACTTAAGGCTGGTATGTTGATTAAGATGAAGAAGAATACTCTGAGATATTTTTATATGCGAATGTGTGCACTGATAAGAATACATGGACTGACAATTTATGACAGAATATGGAAGAAGAGAATAAACATGAATGTGAACTTAAGGCTGGTATGTTGATTAAGATGAAGAAGAATACTCTGAGATATTTTTATATGCGAATGTGTGCACTGATAAGAATACATGGACTGGCAATTTATGACAGAATATGGAAGAAGAGAATAAACACGAATGTGAACTTAAGGCTGGTGTGTTGATTAAGATGAAGGAGAATACTCTGAGATATTTCGGGCATCTAGAACGAATGTGAGCGGAAAGTGTTGTAGAGGAAGACTAGGGATTGTTTGGTTGGACCATGTGAATAATATATTAAAATAAGGAAACGTAGAAAGTCAGAGAAATCTTAGTTGTATGAGAAGGTACATATATGCGGAGATGCGAAGAAATTGTGTGAAGGTAGGAAAGTCGGGCACTCTGTCTTCTTTGCCTAATCCAACAGAGAAAGAACATGATGGTGTGTAATATAATCGTAACTAAACAATCTATTAACAAAGTGTCACTTTAGTATTGTCGGGTAACTACGTGTAGACCGCAACATCTCCCAATAGCGCTTCAAGACATCAGAATCCACGTTTTTGGTAAGAAGAAAAATTCCACATAATTGTTTTTTCCTTATAACTAAGTGCATTGTATATTAATCGAATGTTAAACATGATCATTTTGTTGAACTCTCCAAAAAAGTTGGATATCAAAATCCATGTATTTGGAAAGAAAAAACACTTCATATAATTGTTTTTTTCCTCATAACTAAGAGCATTGTATGTTAATCGAATGTTAAACATGATAATTTTGTTGAAAACTCTTCGAAAAAGCTGCACAATTGGCTGTCAAAATCCACGTATTTGGTAAGAAAAAACACTCCATATGATTGTTTTTTCCTCATAACTAAGTGAATTGTATGTTAATCGAATATTAAACATGATAATTTTGTTGAAAACTCTTCGAAAAAGTTGCACAGTTAGCTGTCAAAACAGATATTTGTCTTCTTTCAGAACCTCGCGATCTTACAATGAAAAATTGAATTATAAGATATAGTTTTTTCAGACGATTTCTATATACAGTGACATTGCAGCTTTCGGGATTGAATAATTTTCTTATTTTATCCCATTGTACGATATTTTCAGTTTTCTACCCGACGATATACTGAAACAAACACGAAAAAAGAATTGACAATACAATAATTATCCACATCGTTCTTCAGATGAACCCTTATGTTAGATGATTACTAGACATAACCAAAAAGATTATAGAACATATGCCAGTTTATATTTCAGAAATATCAGAGCTAAACAGATCGTTGATCTATACGGAGAAGCAGAATGAAAATATTTAATTGTAGGTAAAATTGTCACTTTACCTGTTACTTGTATTTATCCGGCTCTGTAGTTTCACCGGTGGACGGTTATTCATTTAATCTTATCAGTTCCGGTCGCTGAAGAGCCGCCATGGAGTTTTCGGGAAGGATGAGGTGTGCCGCTAAGGGGGGGGGGTCACACATGTAAACACAGACCTTTTGCCAGGACAAAGCCTCTTTGTGACAATCAGAACAAGAAGAGGACAACTTTTCACGGAGTGTGTGTGAATTACAAATACGGACGAGCTTGATTTTTACGAGTAGGGGTATAAGGAGATCACTGCTATAATGAGCAAAACTCAATAATGATTTTGATTTTTCCCATACAATCGCTCACTGTTGTAACCAGCATACGAGATTCTTCATGGATATGTGGAGCAAATTAAAAAAAATGTTCAAATATTCTAAATGATTTGGGTGGGCGAAAAACCCCAATTCTTATAATACAGAACAATAAAAATGTTCACTTAGCTTATATGACAATTCCCATCGAATAAATTGTAGTTTTATGACATGTTTCCACTGTATCTTTCTTATCTTTACTTCAGGGGTGTTTCTTCGGAGAGAAATAAAACTTTGAAGTCAATGTCTTTTTCATCTAATAAATTAGTTGTTCCAAATCAATCCAAATAGGATGGGGTATTATGATAAAGCTTTTGTAGTTGCTGGTCTTATGGTGTGGAATGGTCTGCCTCATAGTACTTTATATATGGGTGGCGTGCGCAGCTTTAGGAAGCACTTAAAGTCAACCATTTTCAGCTTGTAAAAAATTACGAGTGTTAGATTACTTGGAAAAGATTGCCGATTGGCTTTAAACTTTCCATTTGTATATTTTACAATGGAGCGTCTTAATATTATAAATAAATTAATCCAAGGAGTCCCTTTTCTTCTGATGCCCTAGAAGGACGTATTACACAAGATAGCAAAAGGAGACTGACTGATTAAACCGTCTGGCACTAATAAGGCCAAAAACATCGATCGCTCGTCATATTTTTATCTTTCCGGAAGTATTGTATATGATAAAACGTATCTGTGTAGTGTTAAGTTCACGTAGCAAAATTTACTTGTAATTTACAGATGCCTAAATGACATAAAATAATTTTAATCAAAATGTAAGTTTGCTAAAATTCAATTCAAAAACGTAAAATTAAATGTTGTGTCACCCAAAGGTTGATTAGTGTAAAAAGCATAATAAAACAGTTCACAAATACTTTTAAAAAAAATTTACGGAATTCAACATATTTGAGAAATACTCGTAAATATATTGAACTACAAAAACGTGTCCAACAGAATCATGAATAGTTTTTTGAGTCTGAAAATAAATAAACTTCCGTCAAAAAATCATTATAATATGAACGTCCTTCATGGCCTAGTTGGTAAGTTGCCGGCCTCCCGATCCGGAAGTTATGTGTTCGATTTTTGTTGATAGCCATTTTTTTAAAAATGGTCTAGTCTTGTTTTGACTTAAGGTCTCTTTAACATATGTCTAGTTGATTGGAAGAGATTACCAAATAGTAAAAAAAACACCAGGTTGTACTATATAGTATACAAAGATGTTGTTATAAAACACTGCTTTTGTAAAATGACTGAATTTTAAAGAAGGGTTGTCTTCGTTGCGAAAGTACACACAATATTTTTTTTAAGAATTAAATGAAGGTCTAAAGAGTAAAACATGTAGAATAATCTAAATGATGTTTAAAATTTTCCATTATGCGAGCTATACTTTTTTTTTAAACTTATTTTATCTGCGTTCTAGCTGGAACCCAACTGGAATTCTAAAGGATTACAATATGATTGGAAATGTAGTTCCAGAGATATAGTGGGCTTGATGAAACTTTGCCTGAATTACAACCTCAGGACTGGGGATTGTTAACTATACAAAGTATGTCTGAGGTCATCCAGATAGTTGGATCTCTCTAATAACATGTATCTAATTTTCCTCTTGATTTCTCGAGGAAAATCCCAGTAAGGATGTGCACCTTATATATAAGGGTTGATTTATAGCAACCCGTGATCATATGGTATTTTTCGTTGAGGGCTACTTCTACCTAATGTTGCTAGTATGAATAAGTGAAGAAGAATACAAGATCCTAGCGGGTGGATTTTGTCTGTTGATATTTTACCACCTGACTGAACTTCCCTGGAAAATTAAAAATCTCTTAATTGGATCTGAACAGGAATTGGAAGAACCAATGACAAAATGGCATAATGAGAAATTTTGCATGATGCATCGACTCGATAGTATTACGATGAGGAGCAATCCTTGTAAAACCTGGACCAGAACCCAAAGAGTACATGTAAAAGGACTTCTAAGCAGAAATATTTTAGTGGCTTAAACACGATAACAGAAAATGCTTCAATACGATAAGAAGAACGTACAAAATAAGTCAAATTAGTCAGTCGAAAATTTATTTAACACCAAAGCTCAGAGTCAGACAGTTCTAATAAAAAATACATTATGGAGCTTTGTTAATACTGCGTATAAATAAGTACTTGACTTCCATACAGAAAGTCACCGGGTCGAAAGTTGTGTTACTATATTCTACTCACTTTGGATACTAGAAATGATTTTTTCGAATAGTTTATGTTATGGGAAATAACAATATCTCTAAATATGGTCAAATTATTTTAAAAAAAATTATCTACGTCATTTATTACATTTCATAACAAAATCGTTACTATTTCTTTGTTCTATGCTCAACTGACAGATGAAAACATTTCCGCGCCAAATGTCTGACCATAGATCTAAGTGGGCAGAGACCATAAATAATTTCACACTTCTAACCTTCGATTCATCTCGATTGGCAAACAAAACATCGTTCTTTAAGATCTAAGCATGATTTTTCCAAATTTAGTTTTATAGCCTGCTATTATGACTGTTATTAATTGTTTTGCATATGTAGATATCGAACATTAATTCTCTTTATATATTTTTTTTTCAATTTCTTTAGCAGAGGTAATAATATTTTTATGTGGGTAATATTGCCTATGTGCCTAGTGTTACATAAAGGTGATTGTATGTATCCGAATGCCGTTGCTTCTCAATCAAAAAGAATTATTCATTTGATTGATGACCTCAATACATTTTTATTATTGCATTGTTTACAAATTTCGATTTTATATATTTTATAAGTCATGGGTGTTAATATTATTCCAAAAGATAGCATCGAATTTCTGGTGTCTTTCTTAAAAGTAAGCTCTCCTTCAATAGCGTCTATATAAATAAAAAATCTTATTTATTCACTTGCTGTGTCTCGTCTGGATTATAATAATATATTTATTCTAGTTTGCCTGATTCGCATATTTCTAGACTCGTCTGTTTTCAATGCAGTTGCTAGGCTGACATATGTTGGTCATAAATATTATCATACTACTCCGCTTCTAAATAGTCTACGGTTTTTTCGGGTTTCTATAGCAATAAACATTCCTATTAATTCATTTGCTGTGTCTCGTCTGGATTATTTTAATTATGTTTATTCTAGTTTGCCTGATTCACAATTTTCAATACTAGTATGTTTTCAATGCACGTGCTAGGCTGATATACACTGGCTTAAGTGTCGCACACGGATTATTTTCAAACTTTATCTCTTTGTATTCAAGTCCTTGAATGCAATAAAGAGATGTTTTATCGGAAAGGAGTAGAACTTTAAAGTCGGTTTCTTCTTCGTCTAATAAATTAATTGTTCCAGATCGATTCAATACAATGGGGTGTTATTATTTAATTTTTCATCGACAGTATAATGTACCTTTCAAAATTATTTCAAACGAAGTTGTTTATGCTTCGTTTATAAATAAAATTAAAAAAATTCGAAATTCAAAAAATAAACGATTTCATGAACGATAAAAAGACGCGTCTACATAAATTAAACTGTCAAAAATAAACGAGTCAAACTGATAACAAGAATATCAAAAATATGATACAGATTTTGCCGATGCTGGTTCTGTTACGTGGAATGGTCTACCTCTTAGTGTAAGATGGTATCTTAGTGTAATCGTCTACTTCTTAGTGGGTGGCGTGTACATATTTAGGAAACACTTGAAATCCTTTTTGGGAGGTCTTTCCAAGATCAAAATTTATGATGTTATGTGAACACTGCATTACACCTAAAGCCGAATGTATTACTACCACATATTAGAACATCTACTTATACAAAGGTTTCTTTCTAGTGTCTACGTTATCCACTATCTTTCTCTTCTTACACTCAACTTATATATATTTATTTTGTAATATTTTTGATTTGTCAATAATAATGGGCTCGAATCCCGTTAATATCATTTTATTATTATTATTGTTTATCATATTCTATTTTAATTTTAGCTCAAAGGAACGTTATACTCCCTTAAGACTACAAATAGTAATAAAATAACAATTTATATAGTGCCGCTTAGATAACATACTTTTCTAAAGAACGCTCAAATTGATGACTTCCGTGACCTAGTTGGTTCCAGTCTGGTTTTCATTTAAGACCTCTTAAACACACATAGATACTGTACTGTGTCTCTTGCGGGGCAGGCAGAGAAAACAGATCTCAAAACTATTATATCCATGCATACAGTTTCCACTCACTTCACATTCAGGCATATTATTATACATAATATTATTTTGTCAAGGCCGTCTCTAGACATTGTGCATCCCTTAGGCCAGTTGTGAAAATGTCACCCTAATATGCCCATAAACGAAATAATTGACATATTATATTAAACTTCCCTGAACTCTTATCAAAGCCTAAAATAAAAGGAAGTTTTATTATTATTTTACCGCACACCTATTCATCTGCTCGTATTGAACAAAAATCACGATCACGAATATAATAAAAGGAATCTTGCCTGCCCATATATCACAGGATATGAAAGTGTGATATCACAGGACATAAAAGTGTGATATTACAAGATATAAAATGGATTATGTTAATAATAATAAAATAAAGTTTCACATATTATTATCGATTGATTGATCTGCTCCATTTTTAATTCAAATACACATGCAAAACGGTGTATAGTATATTGTCTATAATAAACTTCCGTTGTATTCATTTTGCTTTTAAAGTCAGGAGTTCACAATATTTACTCGTATTATAAATGCATTACAAATTTTATCCGAAATTTGTTGTCCCTTGAAATCGCTTTGCCTTACTTGTTCATTTGCTAGAAATATACCGATGTTGAATAATACTCGTCACCTTACCTTCTTTCAAAATATGGTCCTTTTATTCCAGCCATATCTTTCTCAATATTCTTCTTGCTACACCTTACACTTACATATGAGTACTAGCTTAGTTATTATATCGTCGTTCATTCTCTCCACATATCTTCAAGTCCTTTCAGTTTACTTAAAACATTCATTTTACTTAATCCTTCTACAGTCAAGTTCAAGTTTCACCTTCATCTATCAAGGTTAGTACCAACGCAATATTAGGTATTGTCACTTTTGATCTCTCGGTTGTTATATATCACATTCAGTGCTAACCTTATAACCTGTCGCTTCCACTCTTTTGATATCCCTTTGAACGCGCCTATCATACTTAAGCATACAGCCCAGATAACAGAAATCTTTTTTAAAATCAACTTATATAATTTTTTATGTGGGTTGGATTGTTTTTTTCATAAAATTCTTACGTCCATTTCGATGGGCAAAGTTTAAATTAATAAAACAGCATTTTATTATTCTTCTACAAATTTTATAATATTTTTATATACACCCTCCAGCCTATATGTGGGTTTAAACAAGTAATTTTTTAATACATAAATGTATATAAGCAGAAAATATGAAGATAAAAAAACTCGTAATGATCTTGTTTCGTGATTCAATTGGTAAGATGCCTATCTTCCAGCCTGGAGGTTTAAAAAAGGTTCATGTGTTTTTTTCACTTAAGATTTCTTAAATAACTTACTGGTTGATTTGAAGAGATTGCCAAATAGCAATAAACCTTCGGTGTTTTGATCTGTAGAACGAGTGTAAAACAATACAATACCAATTTGACGAAATCGTGCAAAAATATTCAATCTACTTTCCACCTGCATTGAAATATTTGATGAAACATCAACAATTTCTAAGATGATTTGAAAGTTTAGTATGAAACACTTTTAAAACGAAATATATGTTATGGCCATAATTTTTTTCGCGTAAAGGATTGAAAGTGCACTATAATTTGGGATTTTTTTCTATATTGATGAACTATTTCTCGAGATCAAGTATGATTATCAGCTATCCTGTTGATGGAAGACGCTTATGTGAGTATTGGTTTATTGTTTTCATGATGTTGCACTTCAGCAAGCATACATTCTTGACAGATCAAACTGAAAGTTCCGATGGTAAAGATGTTAAATTTCGATCGATGACGATCAGTTCCTCTCGGAAGTTTGACAAGTCAATTACATGCCCATAAAATGCATCTTTCTTAAAAACTGTGACCAACATTAAGAAAAACTTGGAAAAGAGTGAAAAATATTAAGGTATAAAATATAAAAACTGTGACCAAAATTAAGAAACACTCTGGAAAGAGTGAAAAATATTAAGGTGTAAGGTATAAAAACTGCGACCAAAATTTAGAACCACTTTGGAAAGATTGAAAAATATTAAGGTATAAAATATAAAAAAACTGTGATCAAAATTAAGAAACACTTTGGAAAGATTGATAAATATTAAGGTATAAAGTATAAAAACTGTGACCAAAATTAAAAGACACTTTGGAAAGATTGATAAATATTAAGGTATAAAGTATAAAAACTATGACTAAAATTAAGAATCACTTTGGAAAGAGTAAAAAATGTTAAGGTATCAAGTATAAAAACTGTGACCAAAAATAAACGCTTTAGAAAGAGAGAAAAATATTGAGGTATGATATAAAGCATAAAAAAATATGTTCTAAACTTTTATACAAACGATAGAACAAAATCATTTTCAAACTTATAAACTTCCCTGTTTTTATGTGATGTTGAAATAAACTTTTGTTTTCTTTTTCTCGAATTTTAAACAGTTAATATTATGGTTAGTAAACACTTTATGCAAGGATACATTATTTATTTTATTAACTTAGATTTTGTTTTTATGAAGAAACATTAAAACCATCGCCCATTGTTTTACTCCAACATGGCGATTCTATATGGTGTACAATTTGTTAAGTGTTACTTGTTATTATTTTTAAAGTAAAGAAAAATCGTTAAGATTAATTATTTGAAATTATCTTTCAACACATTAATAAATATTGTTTGTTGCACTGGAGCTAGGTAATAAATTAGGTTTGCTTGATGTATACAACAGCGGATGTATGAATCGTTTGTATTTGAATATTATAATTCTTACAATTATCATCGTCATTTCAAATGCAAATCGATACAAATAGTAATATTGAGAAACAAGATTGTTTTAAGTCAAATTTACTTTTCGAGTAGAAAAGTATTAAGATGATATAAAATCAATATTTTAATGACAGACGAAAAGTATTAAAATGCGCGAAAATTCAACATTTCTACAACAATGGAAAATTATAAAGATGTCAAAAAAAATTTAACGATAGTCGAAAAGTATTAAGGTGTCAAAAATCAATATTTCAACCACATTGAAAAAGTATTAAGATGTTAAAAAAATAAATATTTTAACAATATTGAAAAAGTATAGCGATGTTAAAAAAATCAACATTTTACCAACAGCGGAAATATATTATATTGAAAAAACTCAATATTTTAATAACAGTAGAAAGTATCAATATGTGAAAAAACATCTTAATATTATTCCACTATTGACCCACCCAACAATTGAAGAATTCAAGATAAATATCATAAGAAGGGTCCCAGTCTGGTAAATTAGTTCGTCTGTTAACAATGCTTGTCTGTACTAGATGTGTGCGAGTGATGTTGCCTATTCACTGGCAGTAGTATTTCTAACACGTGCAATGACGAACTGAGTGTTCTAGATCTACTCCAGTGTTTCTAAACACGAAAGCTCAATTAATGGGACCGAAGACAATGTTGTGTTCCTCCTACGCTCTTCGGATATGTTCTCCCATCTCCCCCGCTCCACGGAGGGTCTCGTTCTCGTTAAGAATGAAGGTACTCGTAGTTGTAAATTATAAACAATAAGTTGAATTGAAAAATACAATATCAAACATATTTAATGAAGGCACTTTCGCCTCATCTTGGACCATTCTTCCTTTAGATCAAGAATGTGACATTGCTAGGCACACATCCACACTGGTATGCCCGACGTCACAGCTTTTACATCGGTCCAGTCCAAATCGCTGGTAAAGATTTTTCGCTGATTCAATTTAATTACCGTAGTAGAATATGTTTTACCAATAATACAAAACGTTATACACTATTTGAAAATAATTTTATTAGGCACTCGCTAGATACGTTGGCTGTTTGAATTAATGTAAAGGTTTGGTTTACACCCGATAAATATCCACTGTAGTTACCTGTTAGATATTATGTAGGGTGTATTTTCCTCCATAAAATAAACTCGAGCTCTTTAAATGGACAAAGTGGTTTGGTTTGCACCCAATAAATATCCACTATAATCATATTTAAGATATTAAGTAGGTCGTATTTTCCTCCATAAAACAAAGGTTGAATGTTTAAATGAACAAAATGGTTTGGTACACCCAATAAATATCCATTATAATCCTATTAAATATCCATTATGATCATATGTAAGATATTTAGAAGGACTTATTTTCCTCCATAAAAAAGGTCGGATGTTTAAATGAACAAAGAGGTTTGATTTACACCCAATAAATATCCACTATAATCATACGCAAGACAAGTAGGACATATTTTCCTCCATAAAATTAAGGTTGGCTATTTAAATGGACGTAATGGTTTGGTTTGCACCCGATAAATATCCACTATCCATATGTACGATATTAAGTAGGACATACTTTCTACCATAAAATAAATATTGATTGTTTAAATGACTTTAGGAGTTTGTTTACGCCAATTAAATATCTACTATATTTATACCATATATAAGATATGAAGTAGGACTTATTTTCCTTCATAAAATAAAGGTTGGCTATTTAAATGGACCTAGTTCAGTGGTTTGATGTACACCCAATAAATATCCACCATATTCACCTGAAATACGTATTTCTAATATAGAATAAATGTTGGATTAACCCTAAGGGTTTGTTTACACTAAATAAATATCCACTTTATTCACCTGTAAGATATTAAGCAGGACTTTTTCCCCTCATAAAATAAAGGTAAATTAGTTTTACAATAAACTGGGATTTACAAATTGTCATAATATGTAAGTTATATTTTGAAAGAATGAAATATAAAAATTCAGAGAAAACGTAGGAGCTGTATGAGAAGATGTATGGAAGAAAATAAGGCGAAATATTTGTCTTATTAAGGCTTATGCCTGTTCTGCTTACCTGACCGGGAAACGGTAACGCATGTGTAATACAATATACGAGTATTACAGAAATATTGTACAATTTAGTGATATTATGAGATTTATTAAAATAATGGTGGAAATGATGTTGCAAAAGGATGTAATTAGCAAACTCTTCTGGACACGCACCCAGATACATTAATAAGATTACAAATTTCAAATAATGATTTTTAAATGTCGCATTTTCAAATGTTAAAATGTTGGATGTTTGTTAGGGGTGGATGTTTATCAGGGGTGGATGTTTGCCAGGGGTGGATGTTTGACAAGGGTAGAGGGAGGAGAGAGGAGCTTTTGGAGTCCTCCACATAGACATGTGAGTGAATAACAGATGCAAATGTAGAACGTATGATAAGGAGTAATTGGACATGAAATGTTTGTACAGATTATATAATGTGGTTGGAGTTATATGTAAAAGCATGGAATTTAAGAATATTTAAGGATGTGAATGCCGAGTATGAATATTTAAGATGATGGGTTTAATACTTATATATATACCATTATGTAATTTCTTTGTTGGAGTAGGCAAAGAACAGAGCGCAAAACATTTCTAGGTTGACATGCTTTCTTCTCCACATCCTAACATTTTCTCATACAGTTACTCACTTTGACTTACTCCTAATAATTTTTTCCTCCGAAATTTCAATCACTTTGTCCAACCAGACTTTTATCAGTCGTGCTCTACTACAACAACTCTCACTCATGCTTGCAATGTAAATTTGTAAAGTATCTATTTCATCGCCCATATGTTCAATAAGTCCAAACTATCTAAACTTGCTTTTTCTCCCCTACTTAACACATTTTTAGCTCACGTCTATCCTTGATAATTAAATTTCTTATTCTGTTATACATCGACACGCCACATATTTTTCTTACTGCACACATTTACTCAGTTCCTTTCATTAATTTTCCATATCCACGAGTAACTCACATACATCAATGTTGGCACTAACACTTTTAATATTTTGGATAAATATATATTTGTGGTAAACAAATGAGACCATTTGATCTCAGGCCTTGCCTGGTAAAGTGGTTATCTATATCCACAGAATGGTGCGTTTTTTGGCATTGTTACGCATTTTTACTTGACTTTTAACTTTTATATTCATAATCTTATCGTGCAGAATATAACCAAGTATAGCGACTGCCATGATAGCCTCCGACGACTCTTCTCCATCCATCCCTGGACTCCGCGGCTCAAAGGGCAGTTGTTAAGGGTAGTTTAGTGGTGTTTCTCACTTGGTTAGTCCAAAACATTGGGGTTCCTTTTCTTCTGCAAACCGTATCCTTAGCTACAAGCAATATGCCCAAAGAATCTGAGGACTCGTCGAAGGCACACTGTTGACCATAGCTTTTCTATGCTATATGTTTTATTGAGTTTAATATAAAAAAACTATTTTAGAACAGATAAATAAAAATAATGACAAGTGCTGAAAAAACTAAAAACTTATCTATAGAAAAATAAAAGAAGTTTCTAATTAAACAAACTTATATATAAAAGAATAGAATGTTTATTCTGCATAATGAGCTGTTAAAAATCTGCCATCCGTTAGTAAAGATGATTAATATAACCAAGCACACTCAATATATAATATATAAAAATACGTCTTAAATGTTTCGGATCGCATACCAATAAGCCTACATACACATTATTTTTGTGAAAAAATCTAAGGTGCGACCAGAAATCGCTTTTAATGGAATCCCAATTCTGAAGATAATAAACGAGTTAATTTAAAAACTCATAAATACGCATTTAAAGAGAATGAATAGTGAGAAATCGCAAAATTGCATGAACAAATGACTTTTCCTTTTTATCGACGACGACGTCCTTCCAACGGGGATCGCCTCCGAGACTCATAAATCTGTTGTACCACGCCTGAAACAATTACACAATACGTAAACATTGGAATTAATCACAAATGTTGCTAGCGAGATACATACCGTTTTTTATTTTGTATGATGGCTTTAAATAAATCTTAAACTAAGAAGATTCCTTTTTATAACTTAATTAGTAACACCTTAAGTTCTAAAACAAATATACTCAAAGCGGGCAGTATCAAAATCGGTTAAGTTTGGCCATACAATATATTATTAGTACTAACTTTTATGTATGAGAAGGAAATATGGATGTGGAAAAATACTGAAATGAGTCGAATAAATGTTGTAGAAATACGTGCGCTGACAAGAATACATGTGGTAATAATGTATGACAGAATACGGAATAAAGTGATTAGGAATGAATGTGAACTTAAGGCTGATGTGTTGAGCAAGATGAAAAACAGCACTATGTGGTGGTTTGGGCATGTAGAAAGACTAAAAAAAAATTTGTATTGCTAATGTGAGTGAAAGGCGTAATAGAGGAAGATTAATGAAAATATGGTTGGTTAAAGTGAATGATATTTATTTCATACTTTTATTTCAAATACAATCTGGCTGGCGTATTGCCAGGCGGCAATCTCTTCCAACCAACTAGACAAAAGTAGATTAAGCAAGTTACATGGTCGCATAAATCATTCAAATTATTATCCATCACCACGAAATCTATAAACACGTACTCGTACGTGAGCATATGCCCACAAAGACGGGCAATCACCCGAACATTATTTTTCATATAAAGTCAGATATCATCAATCAAAAGAAAAGGAAGGGATGGTAGAGGGGAAAGGAAAATAAAAATCAGGTATTAAACACGTTATTTTACTGACTAGTAATTAAGAGTTTTTTTAGTCGCCACTTAAAGCATGCCAAGGACTGAGCGAGTCTTATACTGGTTTGTAACTGATTCCAGATTCTCGCTGCATGGATAGTAAAGGACAATGTAAAAAAAGGAGGAGCGGTGAATTGGAAAGACCAATAAACAATCTCCGTTTGAGCGTAGTTGGAAAGACGCTGAAAATTTTCGGCGAGATAAGATAGGGCGGCGGGACAGTTAAGGATATTATACAATAGATAAAGTATGTGAATCAGGCATCAGCCGTAAGTTCACATTCATCTCTTATCACTTAATTTCGTATTCTGCTATAAATTGACACTTAGTGCACGCATTTCTACATTGTTTATGCGGTTATTTTGTTTTTTTTTACATCAATTTATCCTTTTAATAATTATTTTTTATTACTTTTTGCACGAATAGAATACAATACAAGTGTGAATTTGTATATCTTTATTTTCTATGAAACTCCAGTGGCCTATTATAATATACTCAAGTATAATGTACGCGATTATAATATACTCAAATAAGCTCGAGTATGATACGAGTATATCATTCTTAAGTAACAGTTTTTTTAAATAAACCTTTAATCAATATTAAATATCCTGTAAAAAATGAGAGAAGAAAATAATATTATGGGTAAACGATATTTGACAAATCTCTCAACCGCAATCGAAATCATATCAGAAGGCAAAGGCCTGATATATTCGCCCGTGAGTCACACTGTCTGTTGAAACTCTTCGGCTGCGATAGTCATCATACGATCGTCTCTCTCTCGATACCGGCGTGGGTGCCATGACTCTAGTTAGCTATTCTGGTGACCCTTTTATGGACATCCACGCCTTACGCCCTAGCACCGCTGCACCAGACCTCTAGGCAACACTAAGAGGAGGTTCAAATCTGACCATGGTGCACTGTTAAAGTTCTCTTTACATGACCAAGAATACCATTCTCAAAATAAATAATTTTGTTTAATTAAATTGAAAAAACATTTTCTTTTTTTTTCTAGAATGCACAAAGTAACTAGAATAAATCTTAACGTGTCCATTTTTACTTGAATTTCTCCAAATATTTTGTACAAGGTATCATGTTGCAAAAATAACAGTCTCATTGTTATTTTTGCAACTTGATACCTTGTACCACTGTAACTTGAATTTAATTGAAAAAAATTATATTTACCCAGCTATTTTGCTAGAAGGTAATAAGAACATCAGTCTCAAAGTTGATACATTAGCTGGAGTTGAATTGGAAAAAATGGTTTCCCCCTAAATTTGCGAAAAAATACCAAGTGACTAGATACCAAGTGGTCAATCTTAATGTGTTTACTGTAGCTTGAAATATATTTAAAAATATATGTTACTTCAGATATTTTAGAGATATTGTAGTTAAAAAGAATGCCAGTTTCAAAGTATCAACTGTAGCTTGAACTATATTTAAAAGTGTGTTTTTCCAGCTGTTTTTGACAAGTTTCCATAAAGTTAGAATACCAGTCTCAAAGTATCAACTATATGTATTGCTTATATTAAATTGAGAATAATATTCATCCACACATTTGCTAAAATATATCAAGTAACTAGAAAACCAATCTTAACCTATCTACCGTAGCTTAAAATATACTAAAAAATATCTATGTTCCTTAAGATATTTTGGAGTTAGTTAATCTTTCCCTACCTGTGCTAAAAAAATCCGCACAAAAATAATAAGCCTATTCATAGCTAATCGCTTAAATTAATTAAATTTGAAATCAAAAGGGATAATAATTGAAATTTTATTGTTGAAAACATGAAAACATCGGCTGACGTTCACAAAACGGGCGATGCAACCACCTCAAATGGCTGCCCGAAAGCTACTGAAGCGAGAGACGCGAGCGAACTTTTCTTGTGTTCCCATATACCGAAGTAAAGTGAGAATGATACGTGAATAGCGTCGCTTCCTCACCCATAGTGTTTTTTTAGAATGAATATACCTAAGTCACACACTGGCACACGTTTGATTGCATTGGTGAATTTATTCCCGATTTTCACAAAATATCTCTGATGTGGCCGATAAATGCTAATTGTTATTTTTTTCATTCAATGCGTATATGTATTATGGAGGAATACGTAAAATCTGAACCCATTATTTATTATATTTATAGAGATATTACAGTTTTTAAAGAAATGGGTACTAATTAGACATCACAGGGAAGGAAGGGTTAATAAGAATACCAGTTTTTAAGTATCCACTGTAACTTAAATTATTTCAAAAAGTGTGTTATTCCAACTGTTTTCGGTAAGTTACCAAGAACTAAAAATACTGTGGGAATCGATACTATTTATATTTGATAAAAAAATATATATGCTCCACAAGATTCTCTAATGCACTGTTAGTTTTGATATTGTAGAAATCGTAGCTGTTTCTAGTCGATCGAAAATCAATACACCACAAAACTCTCTAATTGACTGTTCGTTTTGATACTGTAGAAACCGTTGTTATTTTTAGTGGATCAAAAAATATATACAATATGATTCACAAAAGTCTCAAATTCGCTGTTCGTTTTGATGCTATAAGAATTGATGCTGTTTCTAGTTGATAAATAAGTCAATGCTCCACATGAGTTCGTAATTCACTATTAGTTTTAATACTTTAGGAGTCGTTGTTATTTATATTTGATAAAAAGTCAATGGTCCACTAGAGTCTCTAATCACTATAAGATTTGATATGTAGGAACCGTTGCTGTTTCTACAATTGTTGATAAAAAGCCAATGCTTTACAAGTCTCCAATTCCCTGTTAGTTTTGATACTGTAGGAACCGTTGCTGTTTCTACAAGTCGATGAAAGAAACCGATTATCCGCAGAAGTAACTAATTCAATGTTACTTTTATACTGTAGGTAACAGTTATCGTATCTACGAGGGTGGTCCCAGAAGTACCCGACCTGACGTATAGATGGCAGTTGTTGCTTTAAAAAATTACTATATTAGAAAGTACTAAACTTATAAAGCTTAGGTTTTAAGTTTTAAGACGCTACGTTGTTTAGTATTTGTTTGGCAGCCATCAATAGTGAACGCTCTCAGTGAATTTGTAAACATGGAAAAAATTGATCAACGTTATGTGATAAAATACTTTCATTTAAAAGGTCTAAGTCCAACCAATATCAAAGCCGAGCTAGATTCTACTCTGAGGGAGTCTGCTCCTTCGTTTACAACAGTAAAATATTGGGTGGCAGAGTTTAAACGAGACCGTACGAGCTGCCAAGACGAACATCGCAGTGGTCGACCAAATGAGGTTGAGAAATAAAAATATTTTTTCCCAATTTTTTTTTGTTTTCTTTGTTAGGTCGGGTACTTTTGGGACTCTCCTCGTAGATGATAAAAAAATAATTTCGAAAAATATTATGAAAGTTGTAAATTTAAAATGAATCTTGATGATTTTGAATAAAATTTATCATACTTTTGGTAATATTCACATGATTTTGTAATAAGACGACATAAATATGTTTACTGCATTAATAATAAGATATAATTCATTTGAATTTTTGGAAATTCTTTCAAGTACAAGGTTCTCATAAAAGTTCAAATGTATTATAAATTATTATAAAATACTGTCCTCTCATCGCACCGTGGGAGCCCACAGGAAGGTGAATGACTAAAAAATTCATCTTTTCAAACCGTCGAAACTCCAATAAATATTATATTTTATTGTTATATGAGGAGGCTGTGATTTATATGATTCAGATTTGAATTTACACTTTCGTTTTCATTTCTGCATAATATAATCTAATACGATCAAGGTAATCAAAATCGCAATCTGACACCTGCTTTTGTATTTTATTACACAATATTTCTTTATCAACCTTGCGTAATAAATGATGAGAAAAAATGTAGGTACGTGTTGGATATTCAATAGAAAAGGAATGCGTTGTAACAACTTTTGAATCAAGATGTAAAGTAATACTTATGTAAATAATGTTTGATATATGACTTGTTAAATTCTTACATAAGCTATTTTTAAATAACACCACTTCTATTAACTACCTCCGTAATAAAAAAGGTAGAAGTTTAGAAAACCTTTTAAAATCATGGTACGAGCAAGCTTATCAAACTTGGATATATAAGAGAGAAAAGCCTTAAAAATAGGAGTTTGTATGATATAACGTGTATCGGACGTATGCGTCAAATGTATTCGTTTATTTTTGAAAGTTTCTTTAATATTGTACTATAATAAACGTATCTTTGTGTGGTCCTCGCATTATCGTTACATATTATCGGACGGCCACTTCGTGCGATAAACGCGCGATAAGTGTGGAATAAGTGTGGAATGACTGCATAAGCGGCCCAATCGAGTTGTTTGCGATGTGCGATAGGCTTAACACAAGGAAATAGAGCAAATATATTCTCTAACGAAATAGAGCAAATATATTCTCGTCTTCTGAAATGTCACACTGTGTTTTTATTTTTACAAAGTTCTAGCGGCCAACAAGGAATATCTTTTCTTCACCCAACTCTTCACCGAGACTCATTGATCTCACACCGGAATCTCGGAGGATTGAGCGGCAACCATCTACCTATTCTACAGTCTTTGTACCAGTGCTGTACAAATTGGTACTTCGAGCTGAATCTGCCGCATCGTCTGGATATGTAAATACACATCAGCGTGCCTCCTCCACGTTCCGCGTAGAACTCACCGGTACATTTGGATCGTTGCTGTGCATGATGTATGGACATGATAAAAGCGAAAATATATACGAGGGTAAAACGAAGAGACCTTTTCTCTGCTTGTCTCTACAGATGATCGGCGTGATGTTGTTGATGAGAATGATAACTATATTGGAGGTAACGCTTTAACCAACGACCAAGAAATCTGTATCCGAATACCATTACCGACAATTTTTCTTCATCGATTCATTCTTACAAATGGTTGCAAAACGTAGCAAATGGCTGCAGAGTAGTTCTAAATTTTCAGTTATTTTTAATTCTTTTTTTTGTTTTCTGCTGGGCTAATATTACAAGTTTTTGATATGAGAATTATTTAGTTTAAATAAGTTCTTCTTATTAATATTTAATCTCCAGGTCTTTGTCTGTTTAAGAATTTGTCGACATGGCTATGCTGTTTTATGATATTATTTCCCAGTCACCATACTCTACATTTCCGCATCACCAGCGTGGATATATTGAGAAGTGAAAAAATGAATCTTCATTAACCGTAACGTGTATAAAATACGACGTACATGTCCTAGTTGAAAATACGCCTGTCTTCCAGCCCGGGGGTTGCGTGTTCAATTCCTGTTGGTATCCAGATTTCTTTAAAATAGTTTAAGTGAGGTTTTCACTTAAGGTTTTGATAAACACGTTTCTGGTTGTTTGGTAGAGATATACACAACAGGTATTACTGTATACAACGAAAGTGTAATTCAATACACTTATCATATAGTATATTGCATAACACTTTCTTTATGTAAAATAAGATTTATTTTCAAAATTAAAAAAATATACTAAAATATTTTTGTTTGATCACTATCGGGAATTGATTACGATGCATAATGAAAAACAGACATTTTACCACTAAGCCATTAAAGTTGTCGTTTATTCATTTTTTTTATAAATTTAATTTCAAGATAGAGCATATCGTAACAAAGTGCTCCTTAAATTATAGATTTTAATATTGTAGCTTTCTTTATTCTAGCATGAATGATTGTTTCATGCATTGTTTCTATCACAGAATATCGCCTTGTCAATTTGTGAACGCCCTCTATAGTTGTGAGACACTCTAGTGTCTTTATAGTTGATGGAATATTAAGAGAAGCTGAAAGAAAGAAATGAGTCGTATTGAATAATATTACTATTTCGTAGTACAACCAACCAGAAGGGCATTAAAGAAGATTTAAATGATAATCAGACAGGAGTATTACCAACTAGGCCAAAGAGATAGATCGTCTTGAAATAGGCACTGTCAAGAATACCAGATAACACAGTCAAGCATCCATCAGATCAAGTGATCACTTGAATAAGACTGTTCCAGCAAGACTCGAAAGAAGAAGAATATATGTTTTGATTTCAACTACTAGTGTCTATACAGACAATGCAGCAAATATTCATTAATTAACTATTTCAATTATCTTGTTTTATTGGGGTATTTTAACTTGAAACACCTCTAGGAAATGAATGAAACAACAATCGCATACCCCCTATTGAACGGTCAAAGGATTCATCATTGCATTAGCGTTGCCCAATATCCCAAGTGCATTTATGCACAACAACTGCATTCAGTAACGATGATGAAGTGTTCTTCGCTGAGTGCATGCCAAATAACAATACAATAATTGCGCACAAGAAAGAGTTAAGCGTTTACCTGTTTTGGCGACATCCACCTTGGCTTCAATTGAAAATGATGGATACAAGAATGATTTATTTATACAGACGATAAACGTTTTACACAATAACGTTTTGTGATGCGAATCCATAAATGGATACTTCTAAAAGATGTTTAAATCTTAGTTTGAGGTTATTAATATTACTAAATGATACCGGCGAATGTATAGAATGGCCCATAACTCGAATGATCCTATTCAAAGCGTCTTTGTGGATCTTGTTACTTCAATTCTTGCACTAACTGACTTTTTAACAGATGTAAATTGTTTCATACAATTCGTTGCAGTGTTATTCGAGACATTTCAAACTTAGCTGAATGCCGCCTAGTTCAGCGTTATTCAACCGGGGTTAACGGGGTTCAGCGTAATTCAACAATTTCCGAATATTTGACTGTTGCTTTACGAAATAAATTTTGACATCTTTCGTTCATTTCTCTGTTTTTGAATTCTCCGTAACAAAACTTTAGGATACCTTTTATTTAATCTGAAACTCATACATATCATTGCAATGTTTTGTCTATTTAGGTAGGCAGAGAGGACAGCTAGAAAGTATTTTTACCTCTTATACATCCATACACCTTCAAAGGCTTTTACCATTACTTTCTAGTATAACATCAAACACTTGGTCCAAATCTAAACTCTGAAACTGAGAAAATACCACTGACATTACAAAATTACTCAACTTGCTCCAATATTTAATTATTCCCCAATATAAAGTGTTATATTATTATTATTATATCAGAAAATAATCATTTTAAAAACAAACTAAAAAATTATAAATGTTTAAAACTGGACCACGACTGATGGGCCACTCGTTATTACTGAATGATATCGGCGAATGTATATAGAAAAGCAAAATCTTTTTACCTACTGACTGACACCCACTTGATTTCATTGAACATTCGACATGTATTGTTGTGTACTAGCACCACATCAGAATGGCTCTTCAAATTACGAAATGCAAAATTTATTACTTTGGGAACATAAATCATACAAAAAGTGTAATACAATAAATCAAAGAAATGGAATGATAAAAATTACAGTGCGAGACGTCGGAGCATCTCCCAATGACGCACCGTGGCAAATTGATCAAAACGTCAGACTTTAGAATAAATATCTTTAGGTTCTTTTGCATATTTGGGTGTGATGATTTATAATGTTTGTCATTTCGATGGCATAGTTTAAATAAGCATCATAGTTGATCACAACATAAGGTTGTTTTTTTTTACATATTGAGAAGTCAAAAGTTTTAAACTAAACCAATTTTTCATAAATTCTTTTTTTTTCATTCTTCATAATAACAGGCATAAAATATTATTTTGTTCGTCTTTGTTCTTCAAAATGAGAGTCATAATATGCATTATAACTCAACTTATCGTGCAGGAAATAGGGAGACGTCTCATTTCCAGGCTTAAGAACTTGCAGGGATGATTTGGGATGCAGTTCTATTTAGTTGCTGTGAACTGAGTGAACATAATAAAGATTGCCACGTAGTGGCCAGAAATTATTAGAAGACACCCTGAGAAAAATAAGTCTTAATAGCTTCTCTAAAAGTAGTACATAATAACTTCATCATCCTGTCGTGTAGTTCATGACTGAAAATCGTGACACCCATGATAACCTGCGAAAACTTCTCTCCATCCATCTCTGCACTCCGCGGCTCGATGGGCAGTAGTTAAAAGTAGTCCAGTTGCTTCTTTCACTTGGTCAGTCCAACTTATTAGGATTCTTCCTCTTGTGCGTCTTCCTTCCACGCCTCCAGTAACCACACACTTCTGCAAACTGTCTTCTTAGCCCCGAACAATGTTACTGAAGAATCGGAGGACTCGTCGAATGCATATTGTCGATAATCTGTTAGTGATTCTTAGTTCTTCGAGAATGGAGGCGTTAAAAACAATACACGTGGATGTCAAATTATATATAGTCGTATTTTCTTATTTTCATTTCATTCGAACAGTGCCCTTCAACTTCTCTGGATTGGTGATGCAAACCAATTAAATAATATGATTGAGAGACTCTGTCTTTGACTTAAGTAATCGAGCCTTAGGATTAAGGATCACGTTTGAAATATTAATCTGATGATCGATTATAGTCTCCGGGTCCAAATAGAACAAAGAACTTGAAAGATCCTCCAAACAGGTTGTCAAAGAACGGGTCTAAACATGTATTGATATGTGTTCCATTAAGTGATAAAAAAGTAAAACCCTGCTGATCTTGTAAAGCATGTGCTAAGTACTAAAAGAAATAAGGAGTGAGATAAATCTGTCCACAAACGATAATTTTGACAGAATTATTACACTGAACTTATGTTAAAAGTTCCATTACAATATTCTTAATATTTCACCACTCCTTCACAAAAAATCCTTCACAAAAATCAGAATTCCTCAAAAGCATACCAGGTACTGAAAAAGTTTGCCCTCATTTTGATCAGGTCTTAAAGTATTTAAACAAATAAATAAAATAAAAATATTGTACAGTAGCTACAATAATTTTCATTTATATTCCTATCCTATGAATGCAGCTTGAGTGTAAACCGAATGGAAATTGAAATGAGGCTTTCAAAATTCCACACACCTCTCAATGTCCATTTTAATAGAGTATTCATATCTGATTGCGCAATTTGTCCAGTGGGGTCATGAGAGCGAGGGGATCTCCGAAGGTCAGTCAGCAGTCAGCATTTCCTTCCTGTGGAAGCGGCCGTAGCGTCCGACTGGCCGCAGCTATCACGGGCAGAACTAATATTAAAAGGGGTCCGATCAATTTCATCACCAATTATTATATGTAAACAGCGATCCACCGATCAAAACCTGTTATGAAAACTCAATGGACGTCAAAACGCTAGACAGAACAATATTTACAAATCCTTTTCATGTAATCAACAGTAACTTCTTTAATCTTCTTCTGAAATTGTGTCTAGAGAGCTCTTATCCTTGGGAAGCCTGGCAAACTAATTGGCATGTGATAATTTCATTCAACCAATCAGAAAAATATTAAACTAGTCATAAATGAAAACAAGACAGGAAGCTAACAAAAAAAAATTTGAGTTCTAGCACGCATGTGAAACTCTTCTTTCGCATCGAGATTCTGGAACCAGTCACTACGTAATGTTAGACTTGCTACGTCATTGGCTTGTTTTAAAAAGCGAATGATTTTTTAGATTTTCATTATGGCGTGGAGATTTGAACTCTGAGAGCAAGCAAAAAACGTAGAATATATGCATTTAAAATGTTGTGCTGGATAAGGATAAATCCAAATGTGTTGGACTGACCAAGTGAGAGATGCAACTGGACTTCCTATATCAACTGGCCTTCGAGCCATGGAGTGCTGGGGTAGATGGGGAGGAGTCGTCAGAGGCTGTCATGGGGGTTACGATACTCAGTCATGAGCTACACGACAGGATAAATGAACACAGAAATAGAGATTATATTTTATTATGAGTCAATTAAAAGGAGGGAATCAATTTGATACCACCCCATGACCAAGCTGTAAATATGTTTCAGGTTCAATTCCCGATAGTAACCGAGAAAAAAGTCCGAGTCTGCTAAAAGAATTTTGTCTTGTAGCAATACTCATACGTATTAAACGTGTAAGTGTTGTTGCTTCTTTAAGTGTGGTAGCATTACCAACACAATTGAGCTCCGTGATTATTCCAGTGATTCTAAACCTGAAGGCTCGATTAATGAGACATATGAAAATATTGTCTCCAGGCCACGCTCTTCAATATATGTGAATCACTAATTCAGATAAGATGAAGAGTACCATAGAAATGTTTGGACGAATTTGATACCCTTAGATATTTTATGAATATTATCATTTCTACAATCTTTTGTACTGCTGTTTTTATCTCGTAGAAGTAAACGGGGTTTTAGTGTATTTCGTACAATAAACATAAACAAGTCAATTAACAACTTTTTAATCATTCCATATGGGTTTTATATATTTAGAATCAACCCTAATAAGTTAAAGTAAACTTTATTCGAGGCCATAAACCAAGAAACCGATGACAGTAAAATACAACTGATTCGTATTTGCATTTGGAGGAAATTTTTTAACTTATTTCACTTCGTAGTCGTAGCGTTATTCGATAGATCCATTACTAACTATGTTAACTAATAACGTAGCGTTCTTCGATAGTTCTATTACTAACTAACTAATAACGTAGCGATATTCGATATATCTATTACTAACTAACTAATAACGTAGTGTTATTCGATAGACCCATTACTAACTAACTAATCACGAAACGTACTACCCCTTTACCAAATTATCGCTTCTTAACCGATCTGATTTACTATAGGCTGTACCAAAAAAAATATGTACACACTTTTACACCGTGCCGTTTACTTGAACTTGCTGAAAGAATTTGTCAGACGTAGCATTTGTGAGGAATTTAAGAATGAAGAAGACTTATTTTAAGCAAAATGGTATACTTTCTTACTACCATCGTGATGTGAAGGTCTATCTTGGTGAACACTTGCTGAATAGACGGATTTGACGTAAATGTAGAATTGAGCATCCCCGCAATCCTCAGACATCACGCTAATAGGCTTTTTTTTTTTTAAAAAAAAAGCTCATCAAAGATGGAGTTTGTAGTATAAAACAGACAACGATTAATTGATTGAGAGCAACTATTGAAAGAGGATACGCCCAAATACCAAAATCGATGATTCGGTAAGTTTTCAATTCCACGTTATCAGTAGTGCACGGATCAGAACGGCAATCAATTTGAGCATTTCTGATAATTTATAATTAAAAAACCGTTTGTTTTCTTTAATATGGAGTTTAATTATGAGATATATCTTGATAAATACTGAATTGACAATCATTCAAAATGTGTATATATTGTTTTGAGATACAATATTTTTTAAATTTTCAATTCGTTATGATACTTTATTCTGTCTTCAACATGATTCAGCAATCGAGAAATGTCATAGATGTATACGAGAGTATAAATATACATTTTAATGCATATTTATTTATATGAAGGGATTTATGTGAGATTTATGATTGTGTGCGGTATAGTGTGGGATGAATATTTTTGGTCTTTCTGGAGTGATAATGTGTGAGAAGTTGAATTTCGCAAGATGTTTCCAGTTGTAGTTGAGTGTCACTGTTTGTCAGGTTGATAAGAGCGTGCAACGGGGTTTTGTTTTTGTGTAATCAAAAATCGGAAAGAAGTATCGATTTATTTTTTTCATGCTAAATATCCTCAGTGAGATACAGGCAAAAGCCTAGTTTACTGGGGATACGACAAATGAAAGGCAACAAACCCCGATCCATTAAAATTGTATTTCCAAATCAAATGATCTGTTGTTTTTCTCAAATTGTGTATATTTCTTGTCATGTGTAATAATAAAAATAAATAAAATAAAAAAATGCTGTTCATCCTGTGTTTCTGAATTTAACTAGACCAAATTTAGCAGAGCAGTATATAAATTGGAAAGACAAAAATAAATGATACAACCTGTTCTCTCTCCTGGACCACGTTAAGGATTAAACTTTTCCCGGAATAACCTGTATTCCGGAAAACAAGTAATAATTTTATAATTTTTTAGCATGGGAGAGATGTTGAAGTTGTTAATAAACTGTTTGAAGAGATTTAGTTTTGTCTTGAAGAAATGTTGAGAAATTTCAAATACTACTATTAATTACATAAATTGTAAGGAATTTTCCATTTCTAAGAGAAGTTTTTAGGGGTATTATATGGAAAATATCGTAGGAAATGTTATTATTTATTTAAATTGTAATATTACATCAACGGTTTACTAACGTGGTATTTACTCGTAACTTCGTAACGAAGTCTCGTAACTTATCATGTTATTGAGAATTTTTAACGAAGTATCGTATTAAAACCTTCAATCGATAATACATTTCAATGTATTTTTCGTGTTTATATTTTCCCATTAACAAACAGGTGAAAGTGTAGTTAACTGGCAAAAATAATAATAATAATAAAATGACAATTTAAATAGTGCAATTACAAAATTAGACTTTCCTCAAGGATGCTCCACATTCAGGTGCATATAACTTGAGTGTCCACTAGAAGCTGCATTGTTCTTGTTTGTCTTGTTTTTTCCCCATAATTCGTATTTAATATAAATACTTATCATGTAAAAAATTTTTTTTTTCCTTAAATGAAGATTGGACTAGGTTTTTTTTAAGGCTGTTTACATTTTATTTATTGTTGGGTGATCAAGCCTTTAAATGAAAGATAATTTATTTTCTCAAAGATTTTATGGAAATATTGTACTGTAACAGAAAATCTTTTTTAAGCTTAATACATCAACCAAAATACTACTGTTCTTTTTGAGGCTGTTGTGACCGTTCATAATTAATAAATTTTGCTATCAATCAGTTGTCAAGTAAGTACACATTCGATAAAGGCTTGATGAATTGTTATCTACAATCTATACCATGTCAAGTGACCGGAACCATTAATCTACCGAGGCTCTAACTGAACGATAGATATATAGATGAACCATTCTCAACAAAATATCAGCACAAAACGTTCCTGTTAAATGTGTAAAAAAAATTTGATCTCAAATTTCCTAAGCAATATCCCATTAAGATGAGCGTAAGCGATAGGTAATACAACGCAGTGTTCTGATTGGAAAGACGTTATTTGTATAACACTTCATTGCATAACAATTTAACCGGCTGCTTGCCAGGGGCAATCTCTTCCAGCCAACTAGACAAAAGTAAATAAAGGATGTTACGTGGTCGCTCAAATTAGTCACATCTTTATTTGTTTGTGCGAAATTCATGAACATAATAAAATAAAAGTGAAATATTATCGACCACTGGATAAAGGAAGAGAGGTGGTGAGAAAGGAAAATCAGGAATAAAACACATTACATTCTTGACTTAAAATTAAAAGTTTTTTCATTCGCTTTTTAAAACATGCCAATGACGGAGCGAGTCTAAAATTAAATAGTGATTATATTATTTATGGTTAAGGCATTAACATTGTGGAGGTTTAAAGACATTGTAATTTGTTTTATCAAACACTGTTTATTCCACTTTTTGTAACGGTATACCCCAAACAGTTTCAAGGCTTTCACCTCATCATCAGGGGAGCACAAACAAGACTTGTTTGTGCTCCCCTGATAATGAGGTGAAATCCTTGAAACTTGTAGGGTTATACCGTTACAAAAAGTGGAATAAACAGTGTTTGATATAACAAATTACAATAAACAGTGATTAGTTACAGAATCTCGATCTACAAGAGCAGTGAACTGGGAAATCAAATAAACAATCATTGCTTGAGTGTACCGAAATTCCATGATAGGAAAGATGCTGAGTGTGTTTGGCGGGAGAGTTAAGGGTGAAGATATATGAATTTCACATGCGTGTTGCTACTCAGATTTTTCACATAGGTTTGCTGTCGTGTTTTCACTAACGGTTTGTTAAACGTTTTTTCTGAATCGTTGGATGAAATTGTCATATATGTGTAGTGGTTCGTTTGCTTGTCTGTACTATATACATCAAAAATGTTATTCACAGATCCCAATAACTTGGTGCCAAAAGTAAGAGCTCTCTAGACACCATTTCAGAAGAAGATTGATGATGTCACTGTTGATTACATGAAAAGGATTTACAGATAATGCCCTGTCTAGCGGTTTGACGCCAATGTTTAAGCATGCTGTGGAAAAGAGTTATATGTTATGTCGTGTAGCTAGTGTTTTTCTTCTTGTTACTCAATATACCTATGATTATGTTATAACATATATACCACATTCATTCCATCATTCGTATGATACATCTCAACATATCCGATATGATGATACGTGGTCAATAGACAGTATTACCCTCTTCTTCAGTAACCGAACATTCATGTTAAGAACCACTGAAGTAAGCATGTCTCACATATGTTGGTAATAATACCACACTTTGACAGGCAACAACACTCACACAAGCCTAGCGCGTGATAGTATTATTACCCGACGAACTCTTTAAACAGACTGATCCCTTTTTATATTATTTTTTAGGGATCTATCGGAAATCGAACCCAAAACTCCCAAGTAGAATAGCAATCTCTTATTAACAAAATCACTGAGGTCGTTTATATATAACTTATTTTGACAAATTGTATTGTCCAAGTTGGAAATGTTCTAACTGTCTAGTGAATGGGGACATTGCCTCGAAAATAAAAAATAATCGTCTATAACAGTGCTTTTCAAATTTCCTCATGGGGTAGAACAGTTTATATTTCAGTGTCATCAGGGACCGGCTTCATTTTCTTAAGATGGGGGTGGATATTCAAAAAAGGTTTGTAAATATAGTTGTATGACTAGCTACCATTGGATACTGCCGATCTGTGGTCCACTACTTGAGTAGCACTGATCTCCAACAAAATAAATTAAATATAATATATTTCATCATCATCATCATCATCATCAATGGCACTACAGCCCATTGTGGTCCCCGGCCTCCTCCAGCAGTCGTTGCCACTCCCCCCTATCCTGGGATGCACTCCTCCAGCCCCTGATGCCAATCACGTTTGCATCATTCTGCACCCCATCCATCCACCTAAGCTTTGGTCTGCCCACGCCTCCCTAATTATGAAAATGTATAGAAATTGATTCACTAGAAACGAATTCGTACAAATTCTGAAAGGCTGTTATGTATTTTATAAAAACTTCCATAGTGGTAGGTGTTTTTTATCAGTGTTTTTTTTGTCCCATGTCGGTTTTGTCACGAACACAATTTAAACTTTTTAAGTAGCGTACTTTGTCCTACATAATTTCGTTACTGTTTTTTTACTTAACTGTATGATTAGTACGCTACACGGCACTTTAGATTGAAAAGTTACCGTAAGAGTGCTTCTTTTTTAAACTTGCTTTAACAATATCGTTTACCCTTTTTCATGACGTCCATGCCGTTAGAATCTGGAACCAGTTACAGGCTGCTGTAAAAATCTCACAGTCGTTGGCTTGCTTTATACAGCGACATAAGAATATTACACCTCTCTTCAATGTCTAAATTAGTTCATAGCTCGAATTTTCTTCCTTCCTATCTTCCTTTTCCTTGTATTGTATTACACTTTCGTTGTATGCAGTGTAACCTGGCGGGCGTATTGCCATATGACAGTATCTTCCAACCAACCAGAAAGATGTTAAAGAGGCCTTAAGTGAAAACCAGACTGAATTGCTTTTAAAAAAAACTGGGCTCCAACAGGAATCGAACCTGTAATATTCGGGCTGGGAGACAAGCGTCTTACCAACTAGGGAACATCGATCGTCCTAGTGTTTCCTTTCCCAGTTTTCAGTGATATTGACAAATATTTTGATTTACTGTATTTTTTATTTTTTTATGCTTCAAGTCTGTTTTCATTTTTCCTTTTAAAAAGAAAGTAACCTTTACTCAGCAATTGTCATTAATCTGCGTAACACTTGTCTGTTTGATTGGAGGTTATTGTCGCTTGGCAATTTACCCACCATTTGAACCATATATATTTACAACAAAGTGTCTAATGACCTCCGTGATCTATTTGGTAAAACGTTTGACTATCATCCGGGGGTTTCGGGTTCGATTTCCAGTGATAAACGAAAAAAATAAATAAGAGGTCCCAATCTGAAACGAGAGGTAGTTTAGCAACAATACTCGCACGCAATAAACGTGTGCGAGTGTTGTGGCCTCTTCACGTGCGGCAACGTATTGCTTACACGTGCGATTACAAACAATGAATAGTGTGATTCTAATTCCGAAAGCTCGATCAATGTGCAGAAGACAATGTTATCTCCTGCTCACATATTTCAATGTGCCTAAATCACTTATTCGGATAAGTTGAAGGATAATATACGAATGAATGAGTGAATAAAGTATGTTATAAATAAATTCGAGCACTGGAAAATATATGCTTAGTAGTTTTTTTAAAAGCTATTCATTAGTAACTTAACCAGTTGAAAAGTAAATACGAGTACCATACGAATAAACGAATGAATAAAATATGTTATAAATACGAGTATATTAGAACACTAGATAATACAAGTATACACGTATGCTCAGTATATTGTTGAAGATCTATTTCTTAGTCGGAAAGTAAATACCATACGAATAAAGTATGTTATAAATATATTAGAATACTGGATTATGTATGGTCAGTATTTTTTGAACAGCTATTTCTTAGTGACTTAGCCGGTCGGAAAGTAAAAACCATACGAATAAACGAACGAATAAAGTACGAGTATGTTACAAATATATTAGTAGGTACACTGGATAATGTATGCTCATTATTTTTTTGAAGAGTTATTACTTAGTGACTTAGCCAGTTGGAAAGTAAATACGAGTATCATACGAATAAACGAATAAATAAACTATGTTAAAAATATATAAGAACACTGGATAATACGAGAATATGCTCAGTATTTTTAAACTTAGTCACTTAGCTGGTCGGATAGTAAATACCATACGAATAAATGAGCGATAAAGTATGTTATGAATATATAAGAAAACTTGAGTAAATGATATATGCTCATGGAGAGCTATTTCTTAGTGACTTAGCTGGAAAGAAAGTAATTTAAAGTACTTGTATGGTCACTCATCGCTAAACGCGTCGGTTGAAATATTGATAAACACTTGACCACTTTTAGATCTCCGTGTATTTATAACGTAACCACTGTGTGTGGGTAAGGTAACTGCCAGCCATAAAGGCAGTTCATCTTTGTAGATAAGTTCTAAAAGTTAGTTCGATATGGTTATTAAAATAAAAGCTTGCTTCTACGAATCGCTATGTACTATTTCTTGTATCAGATGTGATATATGTGTGGACATAACATATATCGTTGGAAGTAAAACTTCGGTTGAACAACTTTACAGAAAAGAAATTGTCTATATGAAAATAAAACTTCATAATTTATTTTGTTTCTTAGCTCAAAAATATATTTTTTATATATTAGTTATTGAAACTTTGTTTTGAGAAATTACTAAATAAAACCGTAATATACATATTGATATATTTTATTAAAATGTATACAAAAAAAATGGTTTTTAATGTCTTATCAGTTCCTGTAAAATTATATAATTGAATGTATACTATCACGCCACCTCCCTGACGGGGAAAGAAGAGAGGACAGAGTGCAAGAATTTTCTATCTGAAACACAATACACCTCTTCTACATCAATACTTCCCCTGATACAACTCATATGATTTCTCTGACTTTCTACGTTTTCTTCTTTCAAATCATAATTCACTTAATCCAACCATACTTCCTATATCCTCCTCTCTCACCCCTTTCACTCACATTTGCACAATACTGTCTAATCAATTCAAATAAATTTATTTTTTATTTATTTTACACATGACAAGAAATATACATAAATTGCGAAAA